>JABAKD010000030.1:8210304-8405304 GCA_012845835.1 Undaria pinnatifida
CTAAAGTGTACCGCATCAATGCAGGACCACGGCTGCATCCCCGCTCCCCGTACTGATAACATCCCTATTGACAATCTCATTGGCCAACATGTGTGCGTTGTAGGTTCCTGTTGACTGCAAATCTTAGGCACACTAGGTGGACAAATTTAACGGCGGCACACGACGGGCAGTTGCTTTCCAGCCTACAGCCTAGTGTAGTGTCACGCCGAGAGAGTGCCACGCCAGCTAGCAGAGAGAGAGCCTTTCGAGAGATACCGGAAGAGAGAAAGGTAGAGCGCTGCTGCTGCGTTGGGGTCCGACCTACACCGCTTCTGTGCTGGGTCTGCGAGTCCTCTCGCTTTGTTCGTCCCCAGTTGTTCCTGTGGAGCTGTGAGATCATGCCACCGAGGTCAGAAAATGCGATCGGCGCGAGCGACGCCCTGTCACCGTCATCCACCCCAAGAGTGGAGGCCACGAAGGAGGCGAAGCTCAACCTCAGCGAACTACGGGCACGTATACCGAAGGAGTGAGTAGCCTAGGTGTTGTTGACTTTCCTGGCTTCCGTGGTAGCGAGCGAGCGGAAGCTGAACAGAATTGTTCGTTTTGTGTTTCTATTTTTGCGGTTCCCAAGGCATCCGATCGGTTTGTTTTTGAGACGAGCCTTGCCAAGGGGCACACTACGACTACACGCACAAGCTCGTAGGCCGGATGCTTGAGCAGACCCTCACGGACCTTCAATTTGACGACGGTTCAATTCACATGCCCCGTAGAACAAGTTGGGATCGGTTCGCAGTGAGATATCTCTCGGTGTCTCTGCTTCGTCCAATACCCGAAAGAACCGTCGCTGCTGCTGGTACTTTTACGAGTCATGACCCAGAGAAATTGTTTAGAAAGAAGCATTGCTCTGCTAATGCCTCACACTCGTTTTTCTGGATAGACTACTTGGAATTAGTGTTGCAGAAAAAATACGGAGTTCGATGGGCGCGAGACGGCACGTGGACGTTGTCCGGTGGTGCCACGAACACGCACGTGTTGTCACTTGTGACTGCCTCAGACTACGCCGGCGCCCACCATTAGCCCAGCCACGGAAGTTGGATCTGATCGTTGGGCCAGGGTCTACCAGCCTAGACTAACATCTCCACCGCTTGTTCCTATTCCATCAACTGCTGTGCACGGCAGTAGCATTCACCTCGTGCTCTGGTACCTGGACGAACTTCGACGAGCGAACTCGTCGAAACAAGAACGAACGAGAGTCTCGGCAAGTAACTAGTAAATAATGAAATACCAGCAGTGACACCGACCCACTCACCGATCCCACCCATCCACCCACGCCCTCTCACCCACCCACCCACCCACCCACGCACCGACCGCGGTAGGCGTGTGTCCGTGTCTCCTCCCTTCCAGTCACGCGGGATAGGTAGGCCAGGCGAAGTAAGTCGACCTCCGTGGGCCCTCGCCCTATGCCCTACAGCAGCAGTATGTCTCGTCCTCTCGCCTTTCCGACGTTTCGTTTTGAACATCAGCAATGTCTTGATCTTTCTATAGTTTCATATCCGACCGCAGGTTTTGTTGCTTTTTTATTTTGCTCGATTTTATGTACTTGTAGGATCGTATCCGATCGCAGGTCACAGGTTGATAGTTAGCTGGGCATTTGTCTTGATTTTTGTATGGGACCGTATCGTATCCGACCGCACAGGTGCTTCCGGAAGAGCCTCGCTCGATCGCTGTTTTACATGGTACGTGACATGGGCTGCTTGCTGGCCCTCCAGTATGTCTACCCTCTGCACGTGTCCGGCAGTTGGCCTCTCACCTTTCTGTGGTGCAACTTAAGCGGTTTTATGCTGTGGGCGCTCTTTGTCATAGGTGAGAGGGAGGGCGAGGCGGCGGAGTCGGTTGGCGGAGTTCGAGGAGACGAGTCCGCATTTTTTTTCGAGTAGTGGGCATCACGTTAATGTGCTGCATAGTATTTCTAGTATAAAATACGTGTCGGGACCTCGAGGCAAAGTATGTGTTGGGGTAGTATTTCCAGTGTATAAAGTACGCGCCGATAGTCATGGTATTTCATACCGGTGCGTCTGGTTCATCGGTATCATAGCACAGGACCCGTAGGGTAGCCAGGCTGGGTTTCTAATTCGGCATAAAAGATATTTTCTGTGCGAATTCCGTACAGCACCTCTCAAATTTCTTGTATTCCTGCAATTATCAGCCTGCCCTTCTTTTTACCCCGTTTTTTATCAGGTGAACGGTACTGTTGATAGTAATACTGACTGTTGTACACAGCGGAAACATGTACCAGGTATGTGTTGTTCCAGCCGACTGTTGAACCTGTATTTTGAAAACAACTTGTAAAAAATACGTCCGCTGTGAGTTCGATAAATTTAGGGTCGATATTCGTCTTCATAGACTGGTGAGTATAGTGGGATAGCTGGGCAGTAAGAACGTATGAAAACCACGTGATGAAAACCAGTACGTCTATACTCTTCGGTGCACAGCTGCAGGTAGCTGTAGTTGCAGATAGCATCACCGCATCCAGAACATTGAGTATGCTCCAGTACTCGCAGTGAGTGGTACAGGTGGTACCGCCGCATACACCCCCCCCCCCCCCCCCCGCAATACTCGAAGTATCAAGAGCCTGGGGGATATGGTAGAGCCCATGGGTATTCGCAGTGTCAAACCTCGACAGTACTGCGTCAAAGTATACCAGGTACAGCATATAGCTCAGTGTTCGCGATATCAAACACCGAAAATCGCCGTTTATAATACCAGGTTGTTGTTGTTGTTGTTGTTGTTGCTGTTGCTGTTGCTGGTGTTGTTGTTGTTGTTGTTGTTGTTGTTGTTGTTGCTGTTGTTGCTGTTGTCTCACATTAATTCTTGAAAAAAATCTAGAATCCGTGGCCACACAAAGGTGCTACGAGTAACAGGTACAGGATACCGGCACATATTGCAGCAATGCGGACATACTGACGGCATAGTGATGCAGTGACGTACCTGATATGATAGTGACGTTGTATATCATGACAGCATACCGTATGATATCATAGCGACGGTAAGTCTATGTACTGAGCGGCACAGAGAAAAGAGTTAGAAAATCAGCAGTCCGGGCGCAAAGTTCCCGGATTTTTTTAACGGGGGGAACTCGTTTTAATTTTTTTTCAAGAATGATCGAGAGCGGCGCAGCTCAGATTCTGGTTTGTCATGGGTCCGGGTTGGAGGTTGGGTCGATTCTACGCCCCATGCATTGACCTCGCTAGGATTCGCTTTCTACCCCTGCAAAAGCGCAACAACAGTGAACGGCTTGGCCTATGATATGATCTGAGTATGTGTTGTTGTTGTTGTTGTTGTTGTTGTTGTTGTTGTTTCACATTAACTCGCATAATCAAGTTCGTGGTCACAGGACAGGCTCCAGTCACTCTGGAGCTGAGGAATACCCCAGGGAAAAAAAACAAACCAAAGGTGGTACACGCATATATCACAGCTGACGTCATTCATGCCTCCACCAGAAACATATAAAAGTGAAATCGGGGGTCAGCCTACGATGTGCCAGGTCGATACTGGTGCACACGTCTCACTACTCGCGCCTGGAAAAACCGACTACCTGGTATACCGCTTGCCACCCAAGAAAGACTACCACGTATTTATTGCACGTACCGGTAGTACCTATCACTGCGCATGTATGCCCTGGCCGCTAAAGCATGTCCTACTGTCTGTGTGCCTGATAGAGCCCTTTTCCTGCAGCGGGCCGCCTTATTAGTAATAGCTTATTAGGTACTATTTCGTGCCTTAAAAAACGTTCCTTGCTTGGGGCATTTTTTGTGCGCCAAGTTAACGCTGTTATACAGACGAACTCCCCACAACCTGGAGTTCGGGGTCGCCTATTGGTTGTGAATCTATTGCAATTTATATCTGTAATTTCTGTTTAAGAGTCAAGAGTGATTTTACTTATTCAGCAGTAGTAGTAAAGCTTTTAACGCTTTTGGGGCCAAATGGTTTTGGCCAGAAAAACGAGACGCGTATGTTGTCTTCACGTTAAATTGGTTACTTCTACCCAACGTCATCATCATCAGTAGAAGATGCGGCCGGTGGTCATCCCGATTCTTCATCCTATCACAGAGATTTATGTAAATGATGTGGTCACAGACTGTGAAACAGAGAAACCGAAAATAAACAATCGCAAATGGACAGAGGAAAACAATCGAATGTTAGCGTACGGGGTACGAGAAACACAACGAAAAACAATCCAGAGAGGAATCTCCAGTGGTAAAATAGAGTAAAAACAAAACAAAAACAGAGAGAGAAAAAAAAATAAAGGACTCCTGGAACGGGACATACACAGACAAACAGATGACGCAGAAAGACGCAATCAGACAAGACGCAACAAACGAAACCCCCTCTGTCGTTGTTGTCGTCGTCTCTTTCATGTGCCGTGGCATATATATAGGCCTTGGAAGAGTGTGGTGCATCACTGCTGTCAACACGACGAAGGAAAAAAATGGAGAGGTAGATAGGGAGAGGCAGAAAGAGAGAACGAAAGAAATGAAGAGAAATACGGCCAAGAAAAAAAACAAACTACTCGTACTCGTACATACCACAGAGGGGAAGCACAGGCAGCACAGTTTTCCAGCACTCTGTGTTACCTAGGCGAACCTGTAGGCTTGCCACACGCTCTGCCACCGCCTTCCTTCCCGTCGATAGCGGCCTCCGTGATGAGTGCTGCCGCTATCTCCCCCGCCGAGTAAAGTTGAAGGCCAAAAAGCAAACAAACAAGCCGAACAACATCAAAAGGAAAGCAAAACTGTTTCGAAATCGGATTCAAATTCTGGGGCAGCAAATAGACAGCACAGGTTCCATATGTTAGTCGCATTGGTGCCTTGCTACACGATCTGCCAGTTCTTTTCTGCTTTCATCGATGGCGGTATCAGTACGGCTGTCCCCCCCCCCCCCAGCCCCCTCCCGCCCCCCCCTCCATTCTGTTTCTCGCCGTTCTTCTTGGGGTCTTCGTTTACATGCCGTAACCAGCTCTTTATCACCTCGACCCTGTGCCACCTAGCCGTGAAACCATCCGCCGCTTTGACGATCCCCTAGTACCACTTGCCAGCCTGTTTAGCTGCCGTGGGCCATGGAACCGTCTCTACCCCAAACAACGAAGGGGAAGCTTCCGTCGACCCCTCTTTGGCTCTAAACACCGCGATGTCGTCTACCAGGCATCGGGCGTATGTCTTTCCTGGCCGACCGGGTCCCGGGTTCTCCCCACCGCCCATCGTCCCGAACGTCACCCGGTGGGCTAGTCGCTCAGGTTTTGCCGGTTGTACGGCCCCTGAAAAAGAGACGCCGTCGGCGGATAGTCGTCCCAACGCTTTGGCGTTGTGCTGGCTTGAAAGCCTTCGCATACGACAACGGTGTGTTGTCGGCGATGGAAGCCATTGATGCGAAGACTGAGCCTGCGGTGTGCGCTGTGGAGCACAGCGTGGTGCTCTACGCCGAGAGCCCACGCCGCACACCCATACAGCACCGTCTCTTTCACCTCGGGTTTCAGCATACGCACCTTGAGCGTGAACGAAGCGTGTCGTGCGGTCGTTTTATCAACTGCCGTGTACCAAGAGAGTGCGGCAATAGGAGGATCACCCTTGCATTGCAGTTCTGCTTCGGACACATCCCCTACCCCGGTATATAACCCGGGCTGGTCCGTGTCGCCGGTGCTGTAAGCGGCAGGTGTTTCGGCATCGTTTCCCTGTGAAGTGCAAAGACATGGCAGCATGAAAAGGCAAACAAGGCTTGCTTGCGTTCCATCGTGCCTTTAGCTATCTTACTTCGAAAACCTGTTGTGCCTCGAAAATGGGGTGAAAATGGGAGGAAAACTTCCCAAGTGGAAGCACGCAGTAGTTTTTTTAAACCTCCCTTCTCCGCCCTCTTATGTCGCGTTATGTCGACATGTTTCCGGAGGCTTTCTGCATCCTGTTTCAACAAAAGTAAGCCGGTATCTGAACCGGCACATACATTCGAACGTTCACACGCAGGCCACCCGCGCACACTGATATCCCACCGCCCCCGCTCTCCTCCCCCCGGCCCGCTTCCACAAAAAAACGCGCCTTCCGCTCACGACGAAACGCTTTTCACTGCTGCTAACAATACCCCACACTAGGTTCAAGTTGTTTTGTCATGAGAAAGCTCCAGCTAGTTTTGACGGGGTTGAACCTCCAACAACTCAGGTGGTGGTAAACTTGAGTTTCCTGAGCCTAGTCAGACCGTCAAGTTAACCATTTAACCCACCCACGCTCACCTACTCGAATATTTTTTCAACAGGGCACGACTGCGGTCACACTACGTTCAGCGATTACCCTTGGGTAAACGCCGTCTGCGGGCACCTGTGCCACGCGCCGCTGTTGGTTCCCTTTTGGCCTTGGGCGAAGAGCCACAACGAGCACCACAAGTACCACAACCACGTGGAGAAGGACATGTCCTACCCGTGGTTCGGCAAGACGCAGTTCGAGGAGCAGACGACTTTGTTGACTAAGTGGTGGCTCAAGACCCCGTTCCATCCGTTTACGGCGTACTTTTTTTCGTACCTGTTGGGCGGCATGTACGACGGCTCCCACTTTAACCCCTTCAGTGAGTTTAGAGGGGCGTGAGTTGACTGCCTGGAAGTCGCCGACTAGTTGTCAAGTTGGCTAGGGATAAGGGTTATACTTGCGTGCGTGCGGTGTTTCCAGTCGTCTATTAGTTGGAAGCGCGTGCAGTAGCATGTACGGTCAATGCAGGTGTAATTCAGCTGCGCTCGTGTCTGTACGGACACAGCCGTCTTTTTTCAAATGGTGCACCTATTTAGTAGACAACGTGTTGTTGTTTCATGGGCGAAAAGTCTCGCATAAGCTATTGAGGATCGCCGTCTTTCCTTTCCATTCTTCCCCTCACGCCTCACCCCCCTTCTCCCCCTCCCCCCCCCCCCACTGCCGCCTCTCCTCCCTCTCTTCCCCCGCTGCTCCCGCCTTCCACCCCCCTCCCCCCTGACCGACCCACCCACCTATTTCTACCTGGTATATTATACCTCCTGTTGGTCCGCAGGCGTGCTGTTTTGGACGCGAAAGGAGCAGGTGCAGTGCGCGGTGTCCACATCGACCGTGATTGCCTTCGTCTACTTCGCCGTCGCTATTTGCTTCGAGTATGACTGGTCGGCGATCTTGATTCGCTACGCGGTCCCTGTATTGATCATGAACTACTGGCTTGTCATGGTGACCTACCTTCAGCACCACGAAGCCGACACGAAGGTGGGATGATAAATTTTGGCCGAGCTGCTTGTGTGCATCCCCTGGGTATGATACGCTGGCACCTCCCTCGCTCTGTGTTGTTGTCTGATTGGCTTGACCATTATTTTGGCTGTGACTTCCTTGGTTGGTTGGTTGGTTGGTTCGTTGGATGTCTTGATGTTGTCTGCTTTTCTGAGTTTCTGGCTGTTCGATTGGCTGACCCGCTCACTGGTTGGCTAGCTCGCTGTTGTCTGAATGGCTAGTTGGCTGCCTCGTCGATGGCTCAACTCTCTGATTGGCTTTTTCGCTCATTGGCTTACTCACTTAGTGGCCGACTGTTTATTGGATAATTTGTGCCGGACCAGACTTTTGACGACGCGGACTTCCACTTTGCCACCGCGGCGATGGAGACCGTGGACCGATCGTACGGCTGGGGTATCGACGACGTCCACCACAACATCACCGACGGGCACGTGGTGCACCACCTGTTCTTCAGGAAAATACCGCACTACAACTTGAAGAAAGCCACCGCCGCCGTCCGCCCGCACCTCGAGGCGTTCGGCTTGTACAGGTGAGACTTGAAAGTTTTTTTTGTTTGTTTTGTTTTTAACAGCAGAGTTTTATTTATTTTTAGTCGTAAGAGTATATGGTGTTGTATCATCGTTTTATTTCGTGAAAGGTGGAAGCATGAAGCACGCCTGTTGTGTTATGTTGTGTTGTGTTGTGTTGCAGGCGGTGACAGCCGCCTGCTCCCGTCGGTGCCTGGGGATATTTTGAGGTGGTTGAGGTCTTCATCAGACGTGAATGCTTAGCGAATTGTTGTGTCACGTTCAAGACGACCCCGTGCTTTTGACCGGAGGGCTGTTCGCGTGTGAGTGGCCTTCTCGGCCCAGCCTCGACAACATGGTTGAACTATTGCGGTAGTTGACTAGAAAACCGTTGACCCTAACCCTAACTCCACCATCGAAATAAAATTCTCGGAACAGTGTCTTGCCGGGTCAGTGTGGACTATTTCAAACCATTTGATCAACTTTCAACCACTGCATCTATGCTAGGCCAACCCGTAAACGGTGCTGGTTCACCGACTGGACGACAAGACTTGCTCGACCATGTCTTCAAGGGTAGGCTGAGCTGCAGACACTTTTGTCAGTTCGTAGTGCACGGACAGGTGGACTGTCAACCACTGCGTCCATGCTGGGCCAAACCGTAATGTTGCTGGTTCACCGACAGGACGACGGGACTTGCTCAACCATGTCTTTCAAGGGCAGGCTGAGCTGCAGGCACTTTTGTTAGTTCGTAGTGCACGGACAGGGCTTGCTTGCTCTACATATCCCCCGTCGCTCATCCCCCCCCGCCCCCCCCGCTTCCATAACGCCTTTTCGATAGGTACCGCAACAACCCCGACTTCTTATGGGTTTTCGTGCGCGACAACTTCAAGCTGGGGTTCCACACGCATTCGAAGGCGCACGACCACGAAGCGAAATTTCACTACCTAGACGCGTCAAGGACACCCGCCGCACAGAATAAGAAAAAATCCCTCTGATTTTATTTATTTTCGAGACAGGGAGGGAGAGAGGGAGGGAGGGGTCGTAACACGCACGCAAACCCAAAAACGTAAAAAACTGTAGAGCTTTAACAAAAGAAAAGGATGTTGATAAGCATGGGATTGAGTTTTCGATGCGGCTTCTTTTTTTTTTCGTTCCGTTTTTTTTTTGTTTGTCCCTTGGGATGCGTGTGTGGATTTGTTATTTTTCTTTGATTATGAACAGATGTAGGTGGGTGTTGCAGCAGGAGGAGGGGGAAAGGGGGACGGGGGGGGTGAGGGTAGGGCTTTGCTGCTGATGTATGCCTCCGCAAGTGCAAGACCTTTGACTCATCCTCTGGAGCGCTCTATGTCAAGACGTGCCCCCTTTAATGTCTACGGCTGTACCCCTATACTTTCCGAGCATCGAAACTTTGGAAGGGAGAAAATGCTAGACGATTTTCTGCTGTTTGCTGTCGAAATACGCAGCGCCGCTTGCACGCTTACGTAGCGTGCCATACCATGACGAGCATGCCGTGACTGATATGGCACAGCGTTAACACACGGCATGTAGCGCAGCGCTACGTGCCGTCCGGCTTTTGTAGCGGAATACAGGCATTTTTTCTTCCGGGACACAGGCGCTTGTTGCTTTAAAAAAAAGCAATGTGCGTCGGGTTTTGCGGAGCTAATTTTTGTGTTCTGTGTGCGAATTGTCGAAGGAGGCAAGCCCGTCCAGGTTCATTGACCTTAGAACACCGGGGGTTTCTGCAAATATGAGCGGGAGTGTTTCTCGCGGGGATGCTGGGAGGGGACGGGGGGAGGCGGCAAACCGACGGCAGCCGAGTCCGGTCGGTCGTCACGCCGTATACACTAAAAAACCCACCAAAAGAGGAGGGGGGGGGGGGGGGGGGAGGAAAAAGAAGAGAGCCGCCGCGAGAAGGCGACTAACAATTTATTCGAAGGCAGCGCGTCGCCAGAGATAGGAGAAGGGAGCAGTCGGCGGTATGAGCCCGGTGTGGAGGGGAATAGGGTGATGGTGTGGGGACGTGGGGGGGGGTGGGGAGGGCGTGAGGGTTGTGGTAGTTTGCGGAGGGTCTTTGGGCAGGATGAGCGAACGGATGAGTGAGGGGGGGTGGGAAGGAAGGAGGGAGACAGATCCCACGCGCGAAGGATGGGCGCGGACTGAAGCCCCCCCCCCCCCCCGGCTTTTGTTGGGTGAGGGGATGTAGTGACGTGACACGAACGGGCGTAGCGTGACGTGCCAGCGTCGTGTTATCTCTCTCTTTTACGGTTTGTGGTGCGCAGCACGCACGGAGCGGGTTCAGGCCGGGGGGACGGAATGGGCTGTGTGCCTTGAACCGGGGGAGGCGGGAGGTGAGAGACGGAGCCTATTTTTTTATATTTTTTTTTCGGGGGGGGGGGGGCAAGGACTGTTTCGTGGTGTTGCGTGTCGCGCAGTGTCAGGTCATGCGCTGTCTTTTGTTGTTGTTGTTGTCGCGCGCCGTGTGGTATTAGTTGTAAGAATTCGGAGCGAGTGGGCCGTCCCGCACGGGGTCTCAGGATGCCCTCGATGCCTGGCGAGTCTTTTCTTTCCTCCTGACCCTGACCTTTAGTAGCCATAAACTTGAGTTAATGATTGTCCGTACGAAGCCCACGCTTTTACGAAAGTTTTTGCCCCCAACATTGCGAGTGCTGTGCGAAAGCTGTGCGAAAGCTTTTGCCCAACATTTGCGAACGCTGCGCGAAAGCTTTACGTAGAATTTTCCAGATTTTTTGCGCAGGCGTTTCGAACGCTTTTGCTCCCGAGATTTTACGAACGGTTTGCGAAAGCTTTACAACAAGAAAAACACGAAAGATTTTCTGAAGCTTTACAAAAGCATTTTCTCAAGCGTTTTTGCTCAAGCCTTTGATGGACGCTTTCTGCTGCGCGCAGTTACGTGTGTCGTTGTTTTGGTTTGATGTGGTGGAAATCACTGAGAAAAACACAAAACACGGAGATGGTGATTGTTTCTTTCGACTCCACCGAGGAGAACAGGGAGATTTCGCTTTGAAGTTCAGGGAAATAGTACACCAAGCTCTAAAAGGAGCTTTGCAGTTTTGTGAATTTCTACACCGGGCTCCGAACTTGCTCTGTAGTTGTGTGAAATTCTGCAGCAAGCATCGAAAGTCCTTTGTAGTTTTGCGGAATTCTGCACCAGGCTAGGCTCCAGGCTTGCTTTGTAGTTGCGTGAAATTGCTTTGTAGCTTTGTGAAGTGCTTAGCAGGCTCCTTTGTAATGTTGTGAAATTCTACAACAGGCTCCCCGATAATCGACAGATGGACTCTGGGTCTAGCTCGGAGGGGGCTGGGCGACCGATAGATTTTGGGTCGATTATTGCATGCAAACACGGCAGCAACCAGAAGACGCCTTTTAAAAGTTTTGACCAATCATAATTTTACCGTGTCAGAAAGCTGCACCAATGAGAACAAAGTTGACCAATGAGGATGGGCCGTGTCAGAACAGTGCACCGATGAGAAGACGCCTTTATAAAGTTGACCAATGAGAATTAACCGTGTCAGAAAATTACGGGCATGGAATTTTTTTCTTCTCTTTGGGTAGAGCAGTAGTTGGTAGTCCTGTACTATTAGTTGTTGCAGAGGCAGCTATCGTTCGGTGAGCGGGCTGCGAAAGATTTTGAGACGGCGTTGAGTGGTGTTCCACCTGGTGGTAGTGCGATAGCGGAGAGGGGGGGGGGGGAAAGGAGATATAGCACCTTTTCTGATAACTTAGTTGGTCTGATCTCTCGAGATGTGGTGCGGGAGGGAAAGTGAGAGATATGGGAGGGGGGCTAATAGCAGCTTCTTTTCCTGAGAAATTCTTGGTTTGAGGATGTCGAGATGTGGCGAGAGAGGGAAAAAAAGAGATGTGCTCTCTTCCTCTGCCCTCGCTGTCCATCACGTACTCTACAAACGTGCCAGTCTTCGCGCGACAAGAGTTGCCGCACCCACCCGCCCTGCTCGTATTGACATTCACATTCCGTAGCAGCAGCAGCAGCAGCAGCAGCAGCAGCAGCAGTCCTGTTTGTTTGAATCACTATTGGCGAAGTACTCGTGCCCCATTGACATTCGTAGTCCTTATCAGCAGCAGCCCTGCTCGGTTGGACTGCTTTTGAAGAACTCTTCCGATGGAACTCTTATGATGTTGATACCGATGTTCTCAAGCTGTCTCGATTCCCTGAAATCTAACCCGTGGTCTCTTGCACGGAATGGGTTCATGTATAGGGAGGAAGGGTAGGCAGGTGCGTCATTACGGCACTGACGAGTTCTTCCTAGCTTTTTCCTGCACCGGGTCGGAGTCTGATATACAGCCGCCGTGGATGCTTAGCCCCCACCTATCTTGTACTGCTTTACGACGTCGTTTGTCTTACTAATAGTACTCATAGTAGCTCGGGCGAGACAGCTAGGGAGGGAGGAGGGGGTTGGGGCAGTTGCGTCCCCCTCGCGAATATATAGCCCTCCTATTTTGCGCTGCTTTCCTTAGGGGGGACAGTTAGGGGCGGCGAGAGGCGATATGCCCAGTTGAGGCCCCTCGCGAACATATAGCCCTAGCCCACCCAATTTGTGCTGCTTTATGACGGCGTTTGTCGTAGTCTGGGCGTAGCTGCGGGGGGGTGGGGGGCGCCCGGGCCCACCCAATTTGTGCTGCTTTACGACGGCGTTTGTCGTAGTCTAAGCGTAACTGAGCGGGGGGGGGGGAGTTGGTTTCCCTTTGTCGTGCCCATGGCGATCTCGCGCGGGGACAGTGCGGGGGGGGGGGCGGGGGGGGAGGAGGGGGTACCTAGTTGCGCCCCCTCCTTAATACCCATGGCGGTCTCGCATGCATTCCGCGGGGACGGTGACGGGAGGGGGGGGGGGCGGGGGGGGGGGGGGGTCCTAGTTGGGTCCCCTCCCCTGCCGTAGTACCCATGGCGGTCTCGCGTGTCGGGTGTAATGTTCTGCCATTTATACTATAAACCGCCGTGCCGGTGGACTATGATGATGCCAACATCAATGGCGAGGGCACATGGAGGAGAACGATGTACGTGTACGTACGTACGGGACGGACCCGAGGTTCATGCAGCCTAGTTTTTTTTTTTGTTGCTTTAGCTCCCGTCTTGCCTTGCGTATGATAGCTGCGCGGCGGACGGCTGGCTCTCCTGACGAAACATAAAAGGTGGACAAAGGTGGTTGACGCGCGTGTGATTATGTGTTTTTTTTTGTGGTATCAATGTTTTTATGTTGTTCGGTTCGGTTCGGAATAGGGATAAACTCTGAGGTGAGAGGTGCGGTGGGGGGTGGGGGGTGCATGCAGCAAGCAAGCAGCAGTCTCTGACTGAGCTTCCCCAGAAGGGGGGGTGGGGGTGGGGGTGGGGGTGGGGGCGTGCATGCTGTAACAGACACTCAGTTGAAGTCACTCTTCAAAGGGGTGCAGAATACAATATACACCGAAAGCTAATTGCGAAAAAAAAAAGACGGCAGGCGTGCGCTTGCTACTTTTTCGTGCTGCGCCTTGCCTATGAACAAGACGCGGCGAGACGGCCCTCCTTGCCAGGTACACGGTGGAGTGTCTTCGGCGAAATGTGGAATCTTCGGCGAAATGTGGAAACCAGGGGGATGGTGAAGCGGTATTCATTCAATCAATAGTAATTACAGATCCCCAGATTGCATGCACAGCGGTGAACATGCGATCCATAGTAATGTTTGTTGAAATCTTGGCATTTGCAAGTCGCAAGTTGCGCAAAATAATCCACCTCTGCCCGCTTCACGTTTTTTTGTTCCATTTTGAGCGAGCGAAGCGCCTTGTAATAATTATTGCAGGCCCATCGTGAACGCAGAGGACACCACACTTCCGGAAGAGATTCTTCGGATTATCGAGTTTGCGCTAATATACGCTGCCGGCGGGCACCCTGCGTTGTGATAAGCATGCAAGGCAACGAACCGAACGCCCACAGGACGCCGACTCTACGAGTTTACACCCACCCCTACGTGATCGTCGAAAAAATGAAGAAGACATCTCGGGGATGCTCATTCTACAGCACTTGGGGGTATTTGAGCCTGTCCTGTGACCACGGCCTTGACTACTAATTAAAAAGTCGAACGATCCCAAACCACAACACAAGGCGTAATAAATCCATAAAACCCGAACGATTCTATTCCACAAGGTTTCCCGATTTTATTTTTTGGAACGATTTTGATGTTGATTTTATTTTATTTTTGAATTTGTTTTTTATAAAAATATAAAAACGTCAGCTGTGAGTACGACCGATTTGATGATAATTTGACCCGAATTAACCCCTTTAGAGCCCCTAACCCCTACCTATTTTATTTTATTTTATTTTATTTTATCTTCACAAACGTCTACTTTCCAGCTTCTGGACAAGCCGTGGTCACAGGTGTCGTCCCTTCTCCCCCCCGGTTCTTGCCTTCAATTTTTATCGCGCATAGGGTTCAGCAATCCCACTGCTCGTCGATTTTTCATCGAGTGTCGCTGACTCACGCTCTCGCGCTTTCCGCAAGTCAAATTTATGCACAAGAAAAAGTCCCCACGAATATATACGATGAGTATGCATTCGGGGGGATTCGAACTCACGAAACTGACCTATACCAGGCTCGAGGATAACCTGATACGCCACCGGGGCGACCGACATTCCTCCCTATACTAACTCCCTCCCAAGTAACTTGTCCCCCAAAACGGGGTTCCAGGTCTAAAGGCGTTAACCCCTTGACCTTGGCAACTGGAAACCCGATTTTGGGGACATAATCACTTAGATTCAGAATGAGGAGGGGTTTGAGGGCTCTGAAGGGGTTAAGAGCACCCCGTGACAAGCCGAAACAAGCGCTGCTAACCGTTTGGGGAGCCATTCATACAGACACAAACAAGCGACAGGCGCGACGCAACCACGCGTCTAGGAAAACAGCCTTTTGAGGCAAATCCGGGGATCGTCTCATGCCTCACGCTTGCCTCACAGCTTCCTGCGTTCGTTGTAAACTCGAACACATCTTCTCCTACGCCAGCAGCTCGGATTGCTTCATCTTGTCGCCGATGCTGCTATCTTCGTCAACTTTTGGGTCTGAACTCCAGAAGGTGTTAAACTACACGTTGCTCTTTTTGTCTCTAGTGGCTAATGTATTCCAGCCTGTGGTATAGGCGAGAAATGCCGGTATGACCGGTTCCGAGTGCTCTTAAATCTGGACGCTCTCAAAATCGGGTATTTCTCTTTTATCTGCAGTAACAAACATATAGCCTGTAGTATAGGCGAGACATGCCAGTTTAGTGTTCTGATCCTGGACGCTCTTAAATCGGGGTACCCACTGCTGCTGTAAACTGTACGGCGATGGCGAGTTACCAGGCACTGCGAGAACAACACGACATCAGTCTCAGACAAATCGGTCATTCTACAAGCCACAGCACCCAACGTCAACATCCTGCTGCGTGTACAATACCTGGGCTATCCCACTCTAGAGGTGAAGCAGAATTTTCTGGGTTTCAAGTACAAGGCGCTGAATATCATCATCATCACCCACCCGAAACATGCTTTCCAAGACATTCGTTCGTACAACCCGACCAACCTCTCTCTCTCTCTGCGCCACAGCAGCAGTCCCAAAACAAATATACTCGTGAATTTTTTACTTTATTTTACATTTATATTTATATATATATATATAGTCCACATATCCTCCGGCGGATGGGGAAAAACAAAGCTTAAGCTCACCACACACTTCCACGTATTTTCATACGCGTCGTGTGTCGATTTAACTCTTATCAATTGCATTCGCACTCCAGCGTTAGCTGGCGTGTCCGTCGGCTCCCTCTACAGCAACAGCGCGAGCTGTCCCTACCGGCGTAAACATGTCGCCTTTAACCGATAGTCCCAAACTTGGGGAGGTTAACCGTAACATGATCACAAACGTGTCGCCCAAAAGGGCAACCCCTACCGCACTATCGAGGACCCCTAACGCACTATAGAGGACCCCTACCGCACTATAGAGGACCCCTACCGCACTATAGAGGGATGACTCGTACAAGGTGTACCGGTAGGGAAAACAAGCCAAAACGAAAACTGAGCAGATTTACGGTAGGTAGCGTTCGCGCTCGTTCCGACGTCACCGCTCTATAAACAGTGCTATTGAACACCGGTGGCATTTTATAATTTACAAACGCCGGTGGCATTTTTTAAACGCTTCATCCAGGCAGCAGTGCCATCTTGTCACGGACATCATGTAGCGAAAACATGCCTGCTGACCGCCCTACAACTCCTGCCGATCCACTTCGCCCCCCCCGAGGCTCGCGGCCGCGCCTTCCTCCCCCCCCCTCGCCGCCTCCTTTTCCTCCTTCCCTCGTTCAATCGGCACCCGTAGCTGTTCCGCCATGGTTATTTCGCACCGTTGCACGGACGACGATGAGATAGAACAGCACACAAAGCACCCCACCCCCCCCAAAAAAAAAACAACGAAAAAAGCGCAACGAGGGAAAACGAACGAAAAAAACGCAGTGAGTGAAAACGAACAAAAGCGCAGGGGGGGGGGGGGGGGACGAACACGAACAGGGGGAGTCACTCGCGCGAGTGAGACCCCAACCCGCTGCAAAGAAAAGGCCCCAACAACAGTCATCCCCAACCAGATTTCTATTGAATAGCTCATGCCTTGGGATTGTCCATCGAGCTGCATTTTTGTGTGTTCAGTTTCTCGAACACGTTTTTCTTTTCTCTTTTTTTTTTTGGGGGGGGGGTGTCAGGCATAGGCATAGAGCGACTCAAACGAGGAAGGAGCCTCAAGCTATTTTTTAAGTCAGCTGCGCCCCTCCCTACCATACTCGTAGCCTGCGTCAAAAAAGCACACCAAACCAGGCAGAGAGGCCTCTCATTCGGATTCGGGTTTAGGTCTCGGAGTAGGGTAGCGTAGTAGTGCTAAGTTTGTTTTTCACAACTCGGTCAGATCACAATCTTGATCATACAGTTCATATACATCATATACATCATGTACGTATATAATATAGATTATGTACATCATACAGATCATACAGATCATATAGATCACATAGATCATATAGATCACATAGATCATATAGATCATACAGATCACATAGATCATACATATCATATAGATAATACAGATCATATAGATAATACAGATGATCAGCAGTCAAGTGGATCGATTCCTGTATCAACCGTTTTGTGAGACGTTGTGCAGGGTCTGTACATCATGGAGAGTGCAGATCCTTCCCTTGAAACATTTGCTAGATTATGCAGATCGTGCGGCTCCCACCCGGTAGCATGAGCTATACCATACAGATCTTCCCCGAAATATCGAGACCATCAAGTGGGGATCGATGACCTGCACGACGTGTGTACTGGTTCAGAGATACAAATATACAAGATACAAGCTACGACAGACTACTAGAGGTGCACCCATTGTTGCTCTGAGGCTGCTCGCTCACGGGAACCTCTGCGACACCACTCCCAGACATCGATTAGGGGAAAATTAAAAGTACTATCATACCCGACAACCAATATCGTGGCCTACAGTAGGTATGTATTCAACTCAAAGTATTGAAGGAAAAAAAAAAACGAAATCCCGACGATATGGGGATAATAAGGAGCCCCGTCATTTGGAAAACGTTTCAGCCAAAAAAAGGTATACCATATACCTCTAGTATCGTAGCGTGTGTCTGATACGTCCGAACGGTAGTGGATGGGGGTGGGGGTGATCTCGATGTTCAAGCATGGCCGTAGTCGTATGATCATAGCTATCAGACTCTCGCATTTCTACAATGCGGGACGGGGCATGTATGTCGGGTTTTCACCGACCAGACAGACATTGCTTACTACTACTCGTAACGGTATACTATTTATTATTTGGAAAAAAAAAAACACTCCAGCTCAGCTGTGAGATCGAAGATTTCGTCGAAACTCATATTTTGGAAGCTGTGTGCTGCTCCGATCGCGCACAACGAATACGTACTCTTACCCTGTACCGGTATAAAACAACAATTTTTAATCCGACGGTTTAATTTTCAAGATAATTTTGGGCCAAGGAGCGCCGGAGAAAAAATATTTTTACCCGGTACTATATACAGTCGGGGTCCCGCTATAGTGCTGGTATGTGCCAAGCCAAAATATCCGCACTATAGTGGGCACCCGCACTATATGATTTCGGGCCTGAATAGTGCGGGAAGGCGCACTATTCGGGTCCTGTAGAACCCTGAATAGTGCACCTTTCCGCACTATTCGCGAATTTACTAGGATAAAGTGCTGTACTGCATGGATAGAGTAAGATGTGGCCTATGCAGTAGGGTGTAGACGCCTGCGGTCGTTCGTGGGTGAGAGTAGAACACACAGCGCAGCGGTGAAACCACATCCTTCCGTCCATCGTAGAACAGATCACAGCATACACCATGCCATGCACATAGCGAGAGCATGCTGTGTGCGAAGTTGTGTTTCAGCCCGTGCTGTTGCTCCAATCCATTGTACGCTGAATACCCTCGAATAATTATAAATTATTGAGAGGATAGCATTTAGAAGCCAGGCGCTTCACGTAGATAATGGAACACGCCCGCACACACAGCCGAGGAACACCTTTGAAAATCAACTTTCATAACAGCTCAGAACTCCCGCCTATACCCACCCACACATGTGAAAAGCAAAGGGGGGAACACTTTAAAAGCAGAGACGACATAAGCCAGGACACTTCTTCTCAGCTTCTTTCACAAAACGTCTCTACAACGCTTACGTGGGGCTGGGTGAGGGGACGCACGAAAAAAGAAAAAAACGGCGAAAATCCGCAATAAAATAACCCACGTTCCACACATGTACTATTCTGCAGACAACCCATGCATTCGATTCCAAAAAAAAAAAAAAAAGGAAACTATGAGGCAAAACGGCTCATTACTCTGCGCTGCCAAAGTACGCCCTGACATCAGCCTGGCGCGATGGCTTCGATGCATGTGCGTCGAGAATTTGTGTGGGTTTGGCCTCACTCAGAGCGGGGTGACGTCAGAATTCGCACTATAGAAGGTCTAAAAAGGGACCAAACCCGCAATATAGAGGGGTGCCCCGAGTTGTGCCAAGCGATCTCACCCGCACTATAGCGGGCAACCGCACTATATAGCCCGCATTATATCGGGACCCCGACTGTACCAGGTAGTAAAAAATTGATACGAACGACTTCCCTACAGCACTACAGCAGTAGCGGTAAGTAGCGCGCGTCCGTGCGAGAGCCGGGGCCGCTCAAATAAGAACAATACCTGGCTTAATACAACACTACAAGTCAGTAGTTGAAAAAAACAGTTCAATAATACCGGTAGCTACATACGTGAAACGGAAAAATAGCAGGTGGGGAAGAAGGGAAAATAGGGAAATGGTTGGCGCAGAGAATCATCGGAGAGAAAAAATGTATACACCCCTATCATACGATCGCGGTTGTATCTAAGCCATGCACACTTACTTCAAGTATAGTGGTATCTGTTCAACAGTAGGGGGCCTGTACAAGGCGGCGAAGTGCACAATTCGACGCGAGTCGACGAGAGAAGAAAATGCTGAGTGCTTCTCGCGGTAAAAATAAATGACGGCGTTCTTATACCGTAGTGGGGATGGGGGAGGGGGGAGGAGGGCCCGCTACGTGACCGCGGATCTGAGTTGCTAATAATGGGAGGGAGGGCGAGAGTAGTGCGAGGATGATAAATGGGATGGAGAGAAAGAAAAAAAGAAGAAAAAAAAAAAGGGCACCAAGATTTCGACCGCCCTATCTCGAAAGACCGCCCTGTTGGAGTTGGGGCGGTTGACCGGCCTATTGCCCTATCGGGCTTTTGGTGATATCCCTACATAAGGCGGTATCCGCCCTATTGAGAATATACAGCGTTTTAAGGTACAGCGTATAGCGCTCCTGACCCAAAAGATGACAAAGATGACCGGGAGGGCCTCACGAAGAGGGATGTCATACAAGTACATACGTCGTGTGCTTGGAGAAGGAAGGTAGAGCGTTGCAGTAGCACCCCTGCTGAACCCAGTGAACATGTGTGACGTCAAACACCACACCAAAGCACAGCAGAGCAGACGGGACAATAGTACAGCAGAGCAGACGGGTGCACACACACTTTGCATGTTGAGAGGTACAATATTACAGTACTCTACTTGAGCTGCGGGCGACATAGCCCGCCGAAGACACACACCATCCGCTGAAGACACACACCGGCCTGCTCTTGTACGGAGAGGGCTCTTCGCTTTGCTGCACACTCACAACAGAGCTCCAACGTATACTACGGCACCGTACTACTGTAGTGACTACTGTAATGCCCTACAGTCCTCCACTGTGCCCCCCCCCCTTGCCCTTGTTGAGGTTCACAAAATTGCCTCATGTCTGCCTGTTGCGCTGGCTTAGCATGCATGCGCTTTGATGGAGGACATCCTGGCCTTTCTGCAGATAGAAGGAGGCATCGCCATTGCTGCACGCCTCCGCCGCGCTCTCCAGAGAAACGAAGAGCCGTTCTACGGTAGCCCCTCCGACTGCTCTTGAACGATATCGCCGGTTTTGAAACCAGCTCCCGGCCGTATCTCCTGAAATATGGTGTCCCTGGCCACCCCGACGTCATCGTTCGACAATCCTTTGCAAACAAAAAAATGTATCAAGATATATTTTTCATAGCATCCTTCCTCGTGTCGCAGCTACGTAACGTTCGTTTAAGGAGATCGCTGGTTTAGGGGGGGGGGCTACCGTAGAATCAGTGCGAAGTGCGACAAAAGTTTCACGTAGGGCAGGGAGGCACCGCCCCCGCGCCTCCTAGTATTATCATTTGGCTATCTTCGATCTCGTCACGTTCACCTCGTTGATGTGAGTGCATTTCAACGTTTCCGGCATCTCGTCTAACCGCATCGAGACGCGCTACATTGGTTTGTCGCAATCCGGATCGGCTTCGCCACAGAGTCCGTGCAGTCGACCACCCGCATTTTCCGCGACATCCATGGCCGTCAGGGCGCTTGGGGGTGAGGGCTGGAACCAAACACAGTTCCCCTGCTGCACAGGGCATCATGCGTACCCCTCTGTTTGTTGCGCGCTACGGGTGCGTATGCTCTCGCATCAACATCAGCAATTGAGGTGTGATATTGCCTATACCTCTCGCTCAAAAGCAGCACCAGAGCGAGGTTATCTACTGATATGGAGGCGAAAGAGGGTCGTGAATAGGGTGGTAGCCGCCCTGATTAGGGCGGTAGCCTCCCTGAAGTGGGCGTATACCGCCTTATACAGGGTCCGTTGCTATATGGTAGGGCGGTAGCCGCCGCTTTATTCGCATCTTCTGTCGTATCAAGCCGATTTTGACGGCCTTATCTCGAATGACGGCCTTATTCAGACCGCCTTGTATGGGCCCGTCCCCCTACTGTATAGTGTTGTACGTTATATACACAACGTCCGTAATCCCACCGCGTATACATGATTTTGGGGCTAGGTTACTAGGTTACTAGGGTACTAGGCCAGGGCTTAGGCTTCCGGTCGGGTTGGGACTTGGTACCAGATATATATATGTATATCGGTATCTTATCATATCTAATTAATACTAGTATAAGGGTGTATGGCTTATACACCGGAAAGGGTGCATAGATCATTTTTGTACGTACAACACCGGTACGAAGCCAAAAAGAGCAGATGTGGGGAAGGAAAGTTGGGAAAAGGTTAAGGTTGGCAGAAGGTCATAGGAGGGATACTCTACTGATTTACGAAAGACTATTCGATCGATATCGGAACGGCACGGCATCTACACTATATTGTTGGAGGAAAAATATAGTTGAGGATGCGTCGACGGCTAATGTTTTACCTTTTCCACAACAACAGCAACGACAACAGCAACAGCAACAGCAACAGCAACAGCAACAGCAACAACACCAACACCAACACCAACACCAACACCAACACCAACAACACCAACACCAACACCAACACCAACACCAACACCACCACCAACAACAACCACAACAACCACAACAACCACCACAACCACTACAACAACAACAACAACCACAGCAACACTACCGTAGCTTTATTTTAACTACCTCTTGTCTGTCACAAAAAAAAAAAGAGAGCCCCTGCCATACCTGCATCGAACTACAAGGTACAACGTACAAGGTAGGGATGTACGTACAAGTTGCTTGTACCCCAAACAAGAGGGAGCGGTGGCAAAGGGGTCGAGCACAAATCCAACCCTAATTCCAAGCAATATCAGCACAGCTGTAGTAGAGGGAAGGGGGCACTGTAGGTGTCTTAACATTATGGTGTTTTTCAAAACCATGGAACTACCTCTTACCCTAACCCTAACCCATACGAAGTACAAGGTACAAGATACCGGTTTTCTTAGTGCCCCTGATGACGTCATCATGACATCACTGGGGTAAAATGGTTAGAAATGTCAAAAATGTGTATCACTGGATCACTGAGGGGGGGCAGTGTGGGTAGTGCCGATATGTCCCAGCCGAGAGTACCGGAACTATTCATGGAACCGGCACTATCGGAAAAACGTTACTGTAGAGTTACAGTACAATATGAGAAGTGATACATGTCATTTTCGCCTCTGTTTTCGCGGACACACACACATATATATATACATATATGTTCGTACGCGCACTCTTAGCCGAAACGCCAAGCAAGGAGGTGGGCACAAGTCGACTACCTTGGGATCGCTGTCGTCGAGGTTTGGGCGCGATCCTTTCAGTGCATCGCGCGTGGCAAGCCTTTCAAGCTTTTTCAAGAGCTACAGCATTAGCCTAGTCCCAAGCGATTCTACCGGCCTTTTGCAGGGCAGCGGCACTATTCAATCGGCACTATTGGGAGCACCCCCACTACTGCAATTATCAATGTTGAATGGAGCTCATCATGCTGATTATACACTATAAGAGTAAAAATACACTCCAGCTGAGATGGAAGATTCCGTCAAAACTCGTCTTTGCAAGCTGTGTGTGATACTCTGATCGCGTATTGGATTTTTTCTAAAGAATCGTGGGTACAGCAGCTTCTATCTATAAAGGGCTAACTTAAAATCGCCGGAAAAAAAAAAAAACACATGCAGCAAGAGGACTCGCAGACTCCGAAAAGTCACGCCCAACGTCTTTCAGGCGCCACCCCGGCAAGGTTACAGACAGTAGTCGCCTACGGGAGTCAAGTAAACGCCGTCGAAAAAAATCGAATCAAAAATAATTAAATAAAAAAAAGGGCAACTTGTCAAAAAGAACATGCAGTAAGAGAAATTGCAGATCCCCCGAAAAATCACGCCTGACATTTTCAGGCGCCGTTCCTACATGGGTACAGTAGTAGTTCGTGTAAAAGGGGGTTAAGGAACGCCGGTAAAAAAAAATCGAGTTAAAAACAGAAAAAAAATGAAAAGGAAAACTCGTTAAAAAAGAACGTGCAGTAAGATCAATTGCAGACAGACCCCCGAAAACTTATGCCCAACGTCTCCAGACGCACCGGCAGGGGTAGAGCAGTCGTGCAAGGGAGTCCAAATGACTAAAAAACTACGATTTTTTTTTTTTCAACTCTTTAAAACACGCGGCACGGGCAAGAGGAATTGAAAACTCCGAAAAACTCACGCCCAAGGATTCCAGGCGTCGCTCCGTCTCTCGGAGGCTGGTCTCCGTGCACGCCAACGGAGTTTCCATGGTGAGGTGGTACTGGCCAATCTCGAGCTCCTCTGCCGCGACGAGAGCGGCGTCCGGACCGCACTCCACAGACACTTCCGACGACCTAGATTTTCCGAGTTGATGCAGTTGGGGGGTGGAGAGGTGGGGTGAAGAGGTGGAGAGGTTGGGGGGATGGGGAACTCTGTTTTGTGCATGGCCGTAGTCGTATGACCATAGACCCTCGCATCCCTACTATGCCGGGACGGAGCACGTCGGGTTTTCACCAATCAGGCAGTCATTGCTTGCACCAAGCGCGAAGCGCCGTGAGGTGTTCGGCGAGTCGCATGAACGGTGAACTGCATTCTTCCAAGAACCGCTCGGAAGACGGACTTCGGCACCTTGTGCCTACTTTCTTGCTTTTGGATGATGGGGGGGGGGGGGGGGGGGGGGGGGGGTTACTCATTTTTTGCATGCCTTAGTCATTTGGCCATTGACCACGCATTCCTTTCGAGACGGAGCAGGGAGGGGGGGGTGGGCGGGGGGGTTTACTCAGTTTGTGCATGGCCGTAATCGTATGACCATAGACCCTCGCATCCCTACTATGCCGGGACGGAGCACGTCGGGTTTTCACCGACCAGGCAGACATGGCTAGAACCAAGCGCGAAGCGCCGTGAGGTATCGGCGAGTCGCATGAAGGGTGAGCTGCATCCTACTAATGACCACTTGTGAGGCGGACTTCGGTACCTTGTCCGTACCTTCTTGCATATGGATGACAGCTTCGACTCTATTCAATTGTTTTTCCTGGTGTCGCCAAATCCAGAGACAGCGCTGGGTATACTATGTAACTTGGGGGGGGGGATTAGAGAGGCTAAGCCACGGGAGGAGGCGTTTCGAAAAATCACATCTAGGACCGAGAGTGTCGAAACGTCAAAACGAATCGAGCTACGACCAGCCTCGGGATATATATACACCAAAAATACATCTACAAGCGAACAAAATGAAGGTACTTGAGCGTACGTACACGTATGATATGGGACATTTTACTTTCGCTTCTTATCGCAACGATAATCGAATACTTCGTATGATCCGATATCCGATAAATAATCCGATACTTCGAAGTATAGAAATATAGGTCATGGTACTGCCGAAGGAGCCTGCCCATTAGTTTTCTTCTGATCCCCACGTCGAATTACAATTGTGCATATCGGACCCTCTAATCAGAGGGGGAGGGGTTACTAGGACGACATACCTTCCGCGCTAGGCGTAACGAATTCTTATCGGATATCGGAACGCGTTTGTTCGGGTAGTTTTGTCTGCACGCACGAAAACAAAGTAACAGACAAAGCGATGTTTATTGTGTTTGATACAGAGGATGAAACATGTCTGTCGGGGAATCGAGGTCCCAGGGGATTGTACGGAAAAAAGTAGACGAGTCCCCCAAGACCAGCTTGGCTGCAACTCGACGCGTGCAGGCTAGCAAGGGCACCCCGAACGCAAGCGAGTTGGGGCTCTTGCCATTGACGTGGGCAGACATGAGGTAGTCCCTGGATTGGCCCAAGCCAGGCATTGGAGTATTTGATTTTGTTCCGATCCGATTACAGAGCCGATTTCCGATTTATCCGAATTTCCGATACATGAAACGCTGTTATTTACCAGGTACAAGATAGCCCCTGACAATACTCTAGGCATCACGTACGAAATAATTAGTAAGGGCCATTCCGAACAGGAAAAAAAAAAGGTCAAGAACCGTGGAACAGAAAACATGACATTCTCGCGAACCGCGATATGATATACCTGGTACTGTACAAGGTTCCCCTTCGGGATGAGGATAACGGGAAATCCCGGGAGCGTCGCAAGGCGAAAAGGGTGACACCGGTAACACACGTACAAATATTTTTCCACCTATAATGGTGTTACGCGTACTCACATAGATGAGCCCCACTGCTCTTCTTCGATGAAACGTGTGGCATGACCTAGTGCATTGCTCCAAAGAAAGAGTAGTACAGCAGTAGTAATAGCAGTAGTAGTACTCAGCGGGAAGAGTGCGATAGCGGTGGGTGCACGTTGTACTCATGTACGCGCAAACGAGTTATTAGTGGTCAGGGGATGCTGTGTACCGTACGTGGAATAGTAGTTCTCGTTGCCATATAGCACGTCACATGTGTTTGCACTTGGTGGTAATGGATAGGGTTGACCAGTCAATGCCAGTCGCTCTTGGATATTGTACAATAATTAATTGTTTGGCGGCAACAATTTCGGTATGTGTGGCGGACGTGGTAGGATTTTCCATGAGATGGAGTTGGTGTTCAACGCTTTGTTTTGGTACTGTGTTTGAGGAGAACCGAAACCTTGATGTACTCCTATCCCCGTAGAAAGTAGATCGATAGTGTTCCCGTCTGAACCCGCCACTACTTGATGCATGTGGTCAGAAATGTATGTGTGTATGATATGTGTGTACGATAATAGCAACAGACCTAGAACCGATCCACCCAGCCAATCGGATGGCGTATTGGGCGCGTGGCGAACGCTGAAATAGAACTCTACCCGATTTTGGCCACCGCAGCACCGTGTATATACCTGAGCTTGGCTATCGCTAATAAGGAGTTATATATCCTTGAACCCTACCCATGGTTCCACTCTGCCCCCCAAAAAATATATGGCCTTGTCGAGACTCGCGTGCATGCTGCGCTCGCGATGCCTGCCACCCTCGCCGCGCTTGGCGCCATCTTCCAAGCTTCCCCCGCTCTATGTCCCTGTGAGCCCCGTCTCCCGCACGGAGAGATACAAGCCGAGCCCTGTGGAGCTCGTTCCAACACTCGGCTGCTCCCGGCCTCTACCTCCCAGCCTCCTCCTGCTGGCATCCGATCTGTCCGGAAATATAATACCGGGATATGTCTTTTTGTTCAAGTAAAAACGGTCCTTACATTCGGACAAGTCTACTTACCCCGCACGAGAAATAAGCACACCGGGTCAATTACGCCCACATACGCTTTCGCTCCTGCCTCGACGAGCGGCCGCCCGCGCGGCGGGAGAGCGCAGGCCGGTTTACCCTTGGCTGCACCCATGCCCACGCACCCACGTCGAGATCCGGGGCCGAAACGGCCCAGGGCAGCGCGCCCCCAACCCCCACCCCACACCAATCCGATCCACATGTGTACTGTTGCTACTACTGCTGTATGTTGCTGCTACTGCTGCTATTGTGCTGCTGCTGAGGTTAATTTAGTCCGGCGGTTGCTGCTAATGCTGCTGTGCTGCTGCTGAGGGTAGTTGAGTAGCGGGCCATTTTTTTAATAACAAAACAACGAAGAACAAAATATTGTTAAAGTTTATCAAAATATCAAAATTTGAAAAACAATTTGGGGTGTTCCAAGTGACCTGCTTGTCTCAGGGAGGCGGAACGCAATCCCTCGCCAAAAAGAGCCAGCCAAGCGACGTTTAATGCGCCGAGGGCCGCCACGGAGCTCGGCCGAGATCCAGACATGCTTCATAATGTACCCATGGCAGGCTAGCTTGCCCCGCGGCCGAAAGTGCGAGAAGAAACCCTCGGCCGTCGGAGAGCAGCGAGCCAAAAAAAACGAACATCACATTGTACATATACATATGATATTCGTCTACACCTCAGATCACGTAACACTCCGATAACACTTGGCTATGTTATAGGGCTTAACACGGCGGCTTCGCAACGTCCTACCACAGCTTTAGCTCTCCAGGACCAATCACTTAACCGTTATGGGACTTGATTATAGTATACACACCAAAAAGCGACGAGCCCGATCTAACCAAGCGTCCACGAAAAGCTTGAGGCAATCCGAGTATCGCGATACCTCACGCCCGCCTCACAGCTTCCTGTGCTGCAGTTCGAGCACAACTTCTACGCCAGCAGCCCGAATTGCTTCATCATGTCGCCGAAGCTGTAATCGTCAGTTTTTTTGACATTTTTTTTCTCTAGTCTCAAAGGTTAACACGCCAACACTGAGTTAAACGTGTATGCACGAACTTTATAGCGTTGTACCGTCATGGTTTTTCTGGATCTGGTTGGCTCTGGTGCGGTATGTTATGGTATTGTCCTGGGAGCCTATCAAAGGCTTAGGATCTAGGATGTGGGATATGAATGTTGGGATAAAATGGTTTCACATGCCTTTGAAGGCGTGTACGAATAGGACAAAGGGGATACTATGAACTGGCATCGCGCACAGCGATCCAGTTCTATCCGTGGCTAGTTGGATTAGTACAAGAGCTTCCCTAAGGCAAGTAAGTGACCAACGCGGAACCTGTCTATTTAATAGTAGAGACCTGCAATAAGGTGGCCTGTGTCTGTCATCAGGGTCCTGTCTTATAATGCTTGGCGTCGTCGGCAGGACAAATCTTGGCGTCGCGGCTTTCGGGTATTCCCTCTTCGCAGTTCGTCGTGTCTTGCCTCGCTTTGAGCTAGTGTGCACAATTAGGCCAGCTCTCGCTTGTTTTCCCCTTTCCGTGGATGAACCAATCAGCACGGGTTCCCAACTTCCCTCTGAGACAAGCAAAGCGACCTAGGAGGAGCCCCTCACCGTAGACCGGCTCACCGTCGATGCCAGTGACTTCCCTCTCGTCGACCATGTACGCGAGGGCCGTTCACGGGTTTGCGGAAACCTGCACGCTTACGGCACCGGCAACCTCAAAAGCTTCCATTTCTCCTTCCAGTGCCCATCACAGCCTAGCTGTGATTGCGAAGCGATCGGAGACACCAACCATGCCTCTGTCCCGTGCCCCTCACAGCTCTGGTGAAGTTGCGCTGCCGTTCATGCGCGCCTCTCTGGCAGAGAGCCTTGACCGTGGGCTTGGGGGGGATGACAATTTTTCCAAAAGCGTGCACAGACCCAAGACGCCAGACGACCCACGCACGAGCACGAGTTTTGCCGATGCATACTCGCCGACCACCACAGCTCCTGGTAGGAAGAAGGTCGGGGCTGACCTTATCAGAGATACTCGTAGGTCTCCTCTCGGAGGCTTTTCCCTCCTCACGGCTGGAGCGCAACCTCGCACAACCTCTAATACATGCAACTCAGATAGCGCCGTGAGATTTTTTCCTCCCGCTGGACAGATGCCACGGGGAGTTGAGTTGGCCCATGCTGATAATACTGTGACCCTTCCAATACCGCTTGCAAAATAGTAGTTGGCGACTCTATTAGTAGTACGTGTTGGCTCTCGAGACTGCCCCCCAGCTAGCGAACCCTTGGCCCGGAGAGCTCGTTGCTTCAAGCGCCAAGCCGCTGGAGAAGCGGCAGCGACTGCTTCTGCTTTGGCGAGCGCAGCCACTGCTGTACATGAGCCTGCAGCCGCTGTTGCGAGCCCAGATGTATTTGAGTCAGCACCTCACAGTGTTGTTGCTTCTGCTGTAGCGAGCGTAGTCACTGCTGTGGACGAGCCTGCTGTCGCTTTCGCGAGCTCCGACGCTTTTGTGCCAGCACCCCACAGCGCTATTGCTGCTACTGTGACTGCCATCGACCTTGAGATTAAAGTTGCGGGCTGCTGCTACCGCTGGGAGCGGCGCTGCCTTTGCTGTTGCACGCTGCGCCGCTACGGCCGCGAGCGCAGAGGCCCACGCGGCCGGCACTCACAGTACTACCGCTGCAGGGCTCACCGCTATTTTTACGACTGAGTCTCGTGATGTTTTCTAGGCCTGCGTCCCGCTCAATGCCGCCCTCCCCTTCTCCCATTCCTTCCATGCTTCCTGCTCTCGTGCCCAGACAACACCTCATCACTCCATCCAAGATATTGTCTGGGTCGGAAAGTTCTCGGGGCAGGGACAGGCACAGCAAGCGCCGCAACGAACAATACCAACCATCGGAGGATGAGGAGAACGACGCGCATTCCCCTCGCGACGAGGTATCCGACGACGCGCCTTCCCCTCGTGAAGAGGTGGCCGACAACGCGTCTCCCCCTCGCGAAGAGGTGGACGGTGACGCGTCTCCAACGGGCAACCCCCCCCAGGCGATTGGCTCCTTGCCGCTCGAGGAGCAGGAGTCCTCTGGTCCGGATCACGGGGACCACGACGAGGTGTCGACACCCCAGCCTAAGTTCCCCCCCACTGCGGCCCTGCCGCCCCTCCTTCGGGGCATCCTGAATGATGGCGTCTGGGCCGCGATGCCCGCCGAAGGTCGCAACTGCCTGGGCCTGCCTAACGGGTTGGCGCCCCTCAAAACCGCGGTGTTATGCGAGCTGCCCAGGAGGCCTCCATCAGGCGGGAAAATGATAAAACGAGCCGCGCGCCAAGACGGAGGCATTGGCCACCACGCAAGCTGCCCTAAATAAGGCCAACTCCTCCCGCGCGTCAGCAGAACGGCGGGGAAAACAGCAGCCGCGGAGAGGACCCGGTTTCTCAGTGGAAGGGAGGCGAGGGAACGCGCTTGGGTAGCCGAGATGGCGGCTGCGGCCAAGGCGACCCAGACGGCGACCGCGGCAATTTTGCGTGCGTAACAGGACCTCGCCAAAATCCGGCCAAAAATACCGCCACGACGGGCGTGCTTCGGCCGCTACGCCTGCGGAGAAGCCTTGTTTTTCGGGCGCCCCTGCCGCGTTGCCATGGGAGCCTCATCTACGGCCGCTGGGACTTAGCCTGCCGATGTTGCCGCGGTACTGCCCCCTTCAGGTTCGGGAGCCGCCTATTTCTCAGGCGCTCCTACCGCTGTGGGGGGGCCTACTACGGGCGCTGGTGCCCACTCCGCCGCCGCGGCCGCAGAGGCTTTGAAGTTCTTGGGCGTTCCCCCCGCTGACGCGGGAGCCCCTCACGCCAGGGCCCACCTGGCCGCTCCGACCGGGGGAATCCAGCCCTCCTAGGGCGATCCTGCCGCATCGGCCGCGGGAGACAACACTGTTGCTCCCGTTGTGGCAAACGGACCGCTTGGGCGCGTCATGCCTAAAGGCGACTTCATGCATGGCAGCGTGGAGTGCATAGCGGCGAAGCCTCACGGGCTGTTTACGGCGGACCAGCCGGCGGAAATGGTGGAGGTGGCAACCGCCGTGCTCCGTCTCTTGCGGGAGTTCGTCTCGTGACAAAGCGGACTGGTTCCGCGTCGTACCTGTCGCAGAAGATCACGGTGGTCCTGAACGCCCTCTGTGGCTTGCTTCGGCACGCCCACGCAGTCGCGGCAGTCACCGTGCTCTGGCCGACCCCGGAGGTTTATGACGCAGAGCTACGCGTGGAAAGAGCCTACGACCGCTCTCGCGACGGCAGTGGCGTCGGCGGCGACGACCACGACCGCCGCAGAGGCGGCGACGACAGCGACCGTCCCGGGGGTGGTTCCGGGAGTAAAAACCGCGGTGGCTCCGGTCATAGCAGCCGTGGTGTTGGCAACCGGCGTCGCACGGGCACGACGCACCGCGGCAAGGGAGGGGGGAACAGCAAGTATTCTTGGGGGGAATTCGGGCCGCCAGCATTCGAGGAGGCATGCTGGCAGCTCCACCTCGGGCCCACCCTCCGACCCTTCGGAGAGGGGGGACATTGGTGCGTTTCTCCCGGACGACAAGGTGGTGAAGCGTTATAAGAGGCAAGATCAGGCCTTGGTCGATGTACCGCCTCTTCCATGGATAGGTTACAACAAACGACGATTTCTGACAACCGCACGCAGCCGTTGCTTTCCGCTCTCGCCCGCGATCGGCAGGCCTCTGTAGACGCGGCCGCCGCCCAGATCGAAGCGCGCCATATAACCACTGTTAAGTCCGCTTACGCAAATATCGATACGCGCAAGGTCAAGCCCATCACATATATGCCCCCCACGAGCCCAACCAAGCATTCGCTTCCTAAAAACTTGTGGGCTCGGTCAAACAAGCCCAAACCGGCATCCTGCCGGTTTGCGATACGCGTTGCAACCATGACGGCCCAGAAACAGTGGTTTGGGTCCCCGGGTGGGAACGCCCCCTTCGCAAATCTTTCGGGTGTGTTATCGCCCCTAACACACCGTCAACACATACCTTCCCCACCGTCATTGATGACATTTTTGGCCAAGTCTCACGCGCTCTTGGCCCGGGAGATTCAGACAGGGCCGGCGGCGTTCGACCTTCTTCTCCAAGTACTGAGCCGGCAATTCGACTACGGAGACGCGGTTTGCTCTTGGAATTGCGGATTTTGGTGTCCCAAACGGTACCCCTTACGCGGCTTACTATCGTGCTTTCCGGATGGTGGCTTCGGGGTTGACAGGCAGCCAGCGCGCGCGCCGTGGGGGGCACTAGATATAGTTCGTCTGAGTGTAAACGAGCGGTTCCCGCAGGTCATGCCTAGCCTGTACCCTGGCGAGCTGGAAACTTGTCCTCTTCCCGTTGGTTCGATCGATGCTATGTGGTTAGCCTTGGGCACCCTCGCGAACAATAAGACACCTACCTTAAATGGCGGGGAAAAAAAAAAACTGCTTGTTGCGGCATCGGGGAGGCGTATTTCCGCCCAGGCGGGGTCCTCGCCTGCCGCCCTAGACCGCGGGCAGGGGCACGCGCCATCACAGACTTCTGCTTGGGCGACGGGTTCGCAACGCAACCCTGTTATCATGAATTTGTCACAAATTCCTCCGACCCCTGCGTCTCCTCCACGTTGCACTCGCACTGGCGGCTTGCCAATTGTGATGAATTTTGCACTTTTAGCGGCAGTTTCTCGACCGATGACCCTCCTCCATCGACCGGTCTCCTTTCAAAAACAGCCCGCGCGGCAGCCCTTCGTTACAACAAGGGCACTTCAAGCAGCCCTTCGATACAACCAAGGGCACTGCCTAAATTGCCATGACACATGGCATTCTTTTAAACGGTGCAAGCACCCTTTTACAAAAGCTAGCGGGGGCATGGACCCTGAGCTTGGTCAGCTCGGAGACAACGGCGACGCGTACCGTCGCTGGCAGATACGCATGCTGAGCTACCGCCGCGGCAACGAAACAGGGGGGGCTGGAAACAGCTCCCGCAAGGGCCGCCGCCATCGGTCAGGTAGGCAGCAGGGCCAAGGCCACACGCACAACTCCGGCCACAACTCGCAAGACGCGCGTTCCGGGTACCCACAGCAAGGGTCAGACGGCGGCTACGGACAAAACACCAATGCTCTGCCATAACTGGAAACCAATCAGTCCCGCCCTCGCACGCTTCATTGAGTAACGCCCCTGCCATGCGTCTCGACCCGCCGTTCGCTAATTATCTCAATGCGCGTCAACCTTACACCTTTTGCGCTAGCAACTGACGCCACGACGGTGGTACGGCACCCCTCGGGCGTCCACAGCCAACATCGTCAGGGGAACAACCACGACCACCGTGCACTGGAAGTCACGCTGTGCTCGCCGGACCCCCAACCACACAAACGCATTGAATGCAGCGTTCGTGGTTTCGACCACACCATTTGGGAGCGTGGACGCAAAAAATGCTACGATAAAAGAATAATAATAACAACAATAATAATATTAGCAATATTAAATAAAATAAAAAGTAATACAATTCGGGGTCCATCACTCGTTCTGTGTAGGCGGTCCGTTGCACCATAGAGCCGGTGGCGATCAGATTGGCTGATTGCTTGTCTGGCAAGTGCGGCAACATCCGCAGGAGTTGCTCAGCTCCCCCGTTTTGGACTATCTCCATTGCGCGAGTAAGAGCAATGGAGATAATCCGAAACAGACGAGACGGGCAACTCCCGCGGATGCTGCCGCGAATGCCGGACAAGCAATCAGCCAACCTGATCGCCACCGACTCTATGGTGCAACAGGCCGCCTATATAGAACAAGACATGGGCTTTGGTCCCTGCTCGCATGCCAAAAGGCAGACGGCAACGCCATGTGGACGCTTAAGAAGCCGCTTGATCTCCCGGAGGCAGAAGAAGAATCGTCATTCTTCGAGGTCGGGTGCCCGACAAATCAGTTTACCTTACAGCCCTATCAAACGGCGCGGGCGAGCCTGTCCAGGGGTGCTGGTTCCCTCTGAAACCCCGTGCACATCGCGGAGATCCCTGAGGCTGTGCCAAATGCGCCGGACGAGGTCTGAATAGAGAAGCTCCTTACGGACAGTGTACCCTATAGCGCCGGACAGATCACCAAGCACCTCCGGCACCGTCGCCACCACCCTTCCGACGGACGCTGACATCTTCCGGGCTTCAGCCACCGACAGCCCAAACTCTCAGGCCCCCGTGGACAGGCTCGCCTGCGCCTGTTGACAGGGCTGCAAGGTCAGCTGATTTGTCGGGTGCCCTCCCGTCCTCAAAGAACGACGATTCTTCTGCTGCTCCCGGGAGATTAATCGGTTTCTCAAGCATCCACATGGCGTTGCCGCCTTTGCCTTATGGCGTGCGGGCAGGGACAATTCGGGGTCCATCACTCGTTCTATATAGGCGGCCCATTGCACCATAGAGCCGGTGGCGATCAGGTTGGTTGGTTGCTTGTCTGGCAGTAGCGGCAGTAGCACTGCCACGCATGCCAGACAAGCAATCAGCCAACCTGATCGCCACCGGCTCTATTGTGCAACGGGCCGCCTATGTAGAACAAAATATGGGCCCCGGGTTGGCGATCAGGTTGGTTGTTTGCTTGTCTGGCAGTAGCGGCAGTAGCACTGCCACGCATGCCAAACAAGCAACCAGCCAACCTGATCGCCACCGGCTCTACGGTGCAACGGGCCACCTATATAGAACAAAATATGAACCCCGGGTTGTCCCTGCCCGCATGCAAAAAGGCAGGCGGCAACGCCATGTTGATGTTTGAGAAACCGCTTGATCTCCGGGGGGCAGCAGAAGAATCGTCATTCTTCGAGGACGGGTGCCCGACAAATCAGTTGACCTTGCAGTCTTATCAACAGGCGCAGGCGAGCCCGTCCAGGGTCCACGGGGGGTTGGTTTCCTCTGAAACCCTATGCACATCGCGGAGGTCCCAGACGCTGTTCCACATGCGCTGGACGAGTGATCTGAATAGAGCAGCTCCTTCCGGACTTTGTACCTTATAGCGCCGACCGAACAGATCACCAAGCACATCCGGCACCGTCGTCACCAAGCTTCCGACGGTGCCGGAGGTGGTTGCTGATCTGTCCTGTGTTACAGGGTACAAAGTCCGGGAGCTGTTCTATTCAGATCTCGTCCGCCGCGTTTGGAACAGCGTCAGGGACCTCCGCGATGTGCATGGGGTTTCAGAGGAAGCCATGGCGAACGCCGTGCCAGAAAGCTGGCGGGACTAAGCGTTTAGAGCGAGAGCACGACGCCTCAGGGCAATCAGTTGCGGACGTGTTGCCGGTACACGACGCCGAAACTATCAGTTCCAGCAAAGCGAATAGAGTGGGGGAGCTAGTAAACCGACTCCGTTATGAGAGGTACATCGCTTCGCTGGACCAGCTCCCCGAGATGACGCCCCAGCGAGGCACGGGCGGCCCACAAGGAGAGAAGGAGACGAGAGGTTTGGTCAAGCCCCGGCAACGGAGTAAATCAGGACCAGGGGCTACCGCCTTCTTAAAGGCGAGGCCTGTCGATTCGGACAAGGGTTATCCCAGCGTCAGAGTTCGTGGCTGAAGGACGGAGATTCGTGGGAATTGAGGACGTCCTGACGACGAGGTGCCCCTGCTGCGGTGCAGCGGAGGCTAATACGCGGCATGCACGATTATGTCATCGATCGAGCGGGCAGGTGAGCCAGCACCAGCCCATGGTGCACGCGCTTTCCCGCACCTTTAAGAGGACGTTCATTCGTCATCAAGTGGAAAGCGGAGCCGCCTTCCACGCAAGCAGGGATCTCCGCATGGACATCGCTATCGAGGCGGGAGAACTCCGAGATGCTACGGCATCCGAGTAGTGCAACAAAGCGATATTACTCAACGTCACGTATGCGGACCGACAAGCGGGGGTCCACATGCGGGCAGGCAGCGCTGACAGAGACGGATCAGCTGCTTCCACTTCTGACGCGCGCAAGCGCAATGACCACGCTCGTCCGGGATAGGTGCCCTTCAACGAGCGTAGCTACAAACTCGCCACCCTCGCGGTGGAAAGCTTTGGGCGCCTCGGAAAGGAAGGCATCGACCTGATCGATCAGGTAGCGGCCAGCATCGTGGGAGGGACGGACGGATCGTCCCTAGCGCGGAAAGGCGTCTGCCAGGAATACCTCTTCCAGATCATCTCTGTGACCTCCCAGGTCGCAATTTCGCGCCAAGTGCACAGCTATACACTAGTCCTGAGGGACCGCCAAGGCGCGAGGGGAAGGGAGGGAGAAGCCGGAGGACTGCGGCCAACACCTAGGGATGGCATATTGATGAGGAATAGAACATACTATACTGGTAGTAGCTACAAAGAAAAATATGGGGGGGAAGGGAAATTGGGAAATGCTTGGCAGAGGGTCAGAGGGGAGATACTGCTGCCTCACGGAAGGATATTCGATTTGATACCGGAACGGCATCTACACGCTATATTGTCGGAGGGCAATACTGATAGCAACAGCAGCAGCAGCAGCAGCAACAGCAACAGCAACAACAACAGCAACAGCAACAGCAACAGCAACAACAACCACAACAACAACAACAACAACAACAACAACAACAACAACAACAACAACAACAACAACAACAACGACAACAACAACAACAACGACAACAACAACGACAACAACAACAACAACCACAACCACAACAACAACAACAACCACAACCACAACCACAACAACAACAACAACAACAACAACAACAACCACAACCACAACCACAACAACAACAACAATAGCAATAGCAATGAAAAAAAGTAACAACAATAATATAATTTCGTAACAACACCAACATATATATACATGTACTGGTCATAAACTACTTTGTTCGGGGACACGAAACACAGCAGCGCGCACCATAAATGACAAGAAAACGTCGACGCGCTTCTGCTTATGCCAGCGCCACATCCGTCGCGGTAACAGCCAACCGGCCCTCTTTTTCCAGCGAAACAAATTGCACGCACGCACCTCAACTTGCTGTTGTGGCAGCGGCTCCCCCCGTCGTACAGCATCGACCGCCTCCCTCCCCCACCCCCCCCATCCCCGGGCCCCCACCGCCTCCATTTCCCCAAGCTGTGTCTATCCTGTTTGACGTCCTTGAAGGGACATAATACGTACAAGTAGCCCTGAAAACGCCGGCGGCGGCACCAGCAGCCGCGAATCATTTTACACAATACAGCGAGGGAAGCCCCAGCACAGCGCCGTTCCCCGAGCATGGATGAGGCGTTTGCAACAAGGGGGGAAAGCGGGAACAAGGAGGGGGGAAGCGGAGAAGAAAGGGTGGGGGGAGGGGGTGTAGGCATCGTCTCATGCATGCCCGTACCCCGTAGGACCGTAGACCCTCGCATCCTTACAATGCCGAGACGGAACGGGGGGGGGTACCCCTTTCAAGCATGGCCGTAGTCGAATGGAGATAGACCCCCGCATTCCTACAATGCCGGGACAGAGCACGTTGGACTTTCACCGACCAGGCAGACATCGCGTGCACCACGCGCGAAGCGCTGCTAGGTCTTCGGCGAGTCGCATGAAGGGTGAGCTGCATCCTACTAACAACCGCTTGTGAGGCGGACTCCGGCACCTTGTGCGCACTTTCTCGAATGACCTCATTCATTTTTCGGTCGTAGCCACTTCCAGAAACAGCAATGGGTATGTTATGTAACTGCCTGGTGGGTGCTGGGGCGGGGAGGGGAGATTGCACAGATTGGGCGATGGCCGATGGCTGATGTATGCCGTGTTTCTTCTATGATACCTGATAAATTGTGGGATCACAAGTTTTGCGGTAGTGCTGACAAGGCTAACTTTATGCTCACAAACTTCTCACCCCTTCGTGCAACTCCAAACACTCCTCCGCAAGCGCCGCAAACTCCGCGCGTTCTCCCAGGTCCAAACCGGACAGCCGTTTAGCCTCGGTCTCCTCCTTCCGCCGTCCTCGCCCGCGGCTGCCCTTCCCTCCCCCCCCCCCTTCCGCATCAGCTTTCCTACTCTCTAAAGAAGCCTTGGCTTGTGCTATGCCTTCGCGAAGCATTGCCGCCTATGACGCGTGCATTAATCATGAAGGGGAGCGGGAGCGGGAGTGGGGTGGGGTGGGGGGGGGTGAGCGGTAGGGGGTGGGGGGTGGTTGAGGTTTGGGGGTGGGGTCGGGGGTACTCATGCTTGGGGGGGCAGGGGGGGGGGGGGGGGGGGTAGGCGGGGGTAGATATCTGTTCCACTGTTATTGCTCCGCCATAAAAGTCTAATGTTCGTTCGTGCTACGTTTCCGTCATCAAGAGGAAAAGGTCTTGTCAAAACTGGCGGAGAACGACGCGAAGATCTTTGTGGTGCCCTTCGCGACATATATACCCCACCCCGGGGACATATATATCGCCCCGGGGACACATATCAAGCAAAACGAACGCGCTACCGAAGAACTGCTGTGTCGTGCGATACCGGACCTCGGGTCTCTCGTGCTCGACATCAAGCTCAGGGAACAAAAAGTCCCAGAGCGCGATGGGTGCGTCCCACATAACCACGAGGAATTTGCCGTTTCCATCCAAGAACTGGTCCCAGTGAAGCACCAGGCTTCGCAGTGTAGGATATCTTGGCAACGCGACAGAAACCATCGAGTGTGTAGGGAGGAGAGGACGGGGGTAAAATAGGGAGGGAAGGAAGGAGGGAGGGAGGGAGGGAGGGGGGTAGGTGCGTTGATGAAAAGTCAAGAACAAGAGTACCACAAACCGGCAAACGTAGTCGAAGGAGGGGAAGAGAGGCCAGAAACAAAAACCCGGACGGCTGCCGTCGCACCGCCCCTTTTAAGGCGGACGGACCAATCACGACTGCCGCACACTGATGATTAAAACAACGGCTATCAGATGACCGGCTGTCGAACGCCTATCATACACTATCCCTCCGGGAGGTCCCTCGGTTGTGAAAAGCGTTTCTTTGTTCGTCCGTCCCAGAACCACCTACCACGATAGGGCGATAACTCATTATTCCTACTACAACGCGAAACGTACCGGTATTTATCTGCAGCCGAAAGCGGGCTCGGATAGGGGCATCATGTTTTGGCTGAAACACGGTCTGAATGACAACGCTCTTCGACCCCTCTCGGGCCCACGTACAGCCAACGTACGGCCACGTATGATACAGCGACAAAAACAAAGCACACGCGCGTTCTTTCGACGGTGTCAGCATGCAGCACACGGCCGTGCAAGCTACGCGCGCGTCTTGCAGGTACTCGCATTGGAGCTCTTGCCGGCAACATCGTCGTCAGCTAACCCTAGCAGCCCTGGGCGCTTCGTCTGAAGGATTTTGCACAATCGCCATTTTCATTCGCCAACTTTTCCCTCTGAAGCCCCCCAAAGGGGTCTGACCCAAAATCGTCGGAGAAATGAACTTTGTTTCGCAACATTATTCGTTGTATGACGGATTCCACGATTAGCCCCCCCCCCCCCAAAACCAGCGAATTTATTTAGCGAGCGTTTCATGGCTGCTCGAGACGAGGAAGGATCCTATGAAAAACGTATCTTCACACACCTTCACGTTCGCCAAGGACTATCGAACGATGACGCCGCGGTGGCAAGGGGCATCGTATGTCAGGAGATACGGCCGGTAGCTGGTTTCGAAACCGGCGATTTCGTCAAAAAAAAGGGTTGGGGGGTTACCGTAGAACGACCCGTATACCTATTAATAGGCCATGGGATTGATACACCGGGTTGCGAGGTTTGATTGTTTCTCGGAATCGTGTTTTTGGGTGAGTTATGTAGCCCCTCAAGCGATGAGCTACACTACCGTACCATTCGTCGGCATTGAGGCGAGACCTCTTGAAGGAGAACGTCCTCTGCAAGTGCTTGAGGAGAAAACGGTGCGCACGGACAAGGGGGAGGGAAAACCGCTACTACTGCCACCACCATCACCACCACCACCACCACCACTACCACCACAACCACTACCACCGCCACCACCACCACCGCCACCACCACCACCGTCATCACCAAAACCCCCACCACTACCACGACTACAACATCCCCCGCCAAGCACCCACACCACCACCATCAGTACCACCACCAATACCACCGCCAATACCACCACCTTTCCCCCCGCCGCAAGCCATCGCCTTCACCTGCGGTAGTCCAAATAAGGGCTTATCCCCGGCAAGCCACGGTCCCGATATCCCTCAAGGGAAGCCTGCACGGGCGATGGCAGGCCAAACTTGACCGCCAAGGCAGCCATAGCCTTCGACAACTGCCTCCTTGCAAACTCGCAAGCCACCAGCAACCCGCGAAAAGGCGAGAGAAGTGGCAAGCCAACCATCCTCAACAAGACCGTCAGCCCGAGATAAACTCCCCTATGGGAGAGGCAGGGGGATGACAGCGAGGCCGGAAGCATGGGCGGGCGGGTGGGGGGGGGGGCAAGGCGAGGTGACGAGGGTAACGACGAACGAAGAACCCGGTTACAGTCCTTTGAGAGAAAGAGAAAGGGGCAGGTCACACTATCCTCAAGAATGTCGTCAGCCTAAGATAGAGACCCTCCTAACGGAGAGGCCGGAGGGTGAGAGGGCGGCAGCAGCGGGGGGGGGGGGGGGGGCAAGTTCGGTTGATGGGGAAAACGGTGAACGGAGAACCCGGATAACGACCCTTCAAGAGAGAGAAAAAGAGACGGACAAGCCCAGCATCTTGAATACGATAGGGACCCCCCTAACGGAGGGGTAGGGGCCCGGAGAGAACGGCAGCAGAGGGAAGGGGAAGGAGGCAAAAGATGAGAGGTAATGAGGGCAACGGTGAACGGAGAACCCGGGTCACAATCCTTCAGGGGATAAAAAGAGATGAGCCTAGCAAACTCAACAAGATCGTTAGCCCGAGATAACCTCCCCCGCTGGAGAGACAGGGGGAGACAGGGCGGCAAGCGTATGCAGGTCCGAGTGGGGGCAGATAACCCACGGTCAGTTTTGGAGGGCTCAAGTCCCGGTAGGATCAGATCTGGGTGGGATCAGGGTGCCCAGCGGCAGCACGGTGGACATGTGTGTGCGTGTGTTGACCAATGAAACATCTCGAAACGCCGATAACTATCTGACCGATGAATGAACATTGTCGACTCAATGGGAAGCTGGTCAAGGCAAGGCAAGGCAAGGCAAGGCCAGACAAGAAACGGGAAGGTAAGGCAAGGCAAGGCAAAGCAGAGGCAAGGCAGAGGCAAGGCGAGGCAAGGCAAGGCAAGGCAAGGCAAGGTGACGAGGGTATCGTTGGTCGAACAAAACCCGGATTACGATCTTCCTTTGAAAGAGAGAAAGAGAGCAGTGTGGGTTGACATCACAGACACGTGTAGAAAAGAGACAACCATTTATATACAAGCGTATCACATGGGGCTTCGTTCCTCGTTGCTTTCTCCTTCGCTGGGCCTCTTTATCTTCTGCGTCTGCTGCGGCTCTGAAGACGGGTACCTGTGAATCGAAGGAACGAACACGTTGGCGAGAACACCCTCGCTCCTCACCACTTTGTATGTAGATATCCTGCCGTTGAGAAAATATCGAATTGCTAGCTCTCTCTCTCTCCCCCCCCCCTTCCTCTCTCTCTTGCTCTCGCTCTCTCGCACAAATACGCACACGCACACACGCCCACCTCTCCCCGTCATTCAGCACAGGTCCCAGCACCGCGGTCTTGCGCAGCTCCTCCGCTTTCTTCTCCTCCGCCTGCTTCACATCCCCCCCTTTCGCTGCCGCGCTCCCCTGCTGCCGTCGTGCCACGTACTCCCGGAGACTCAAGCCCACCTCCGCTCCCTTTCCGCCACCCTCCCCTCCCCTCCTTCCTTCCTCCTCTTCTCTTTCTCCTCCCTCCTCTTCTCTTTTCGCGTCCTCGTCGCTGCTACTGGCGAGGGCGGTGCCAGCAGCAATCTCCAGCGGCCAATGCAGATTCAGAATGTCTTGGGCCGTCCGGGTGTCGGAGCCACTGCCGCTGCTGCTGCCGCCGCTCCCGCTGCCGGCGACCTTGTGAGCTCCTGCTTTCCGGTCACGCATCTTCTTATCCGTATTCTTGTTCTTGTTCCTGTTCCTGTTCCTCTTAGCTTTTTTAGCCTTATCTAATATCTCGGCCTCCTCGGTGTCGCGTCGTGCCCTCGCCACCGCGCGAGCAGCGCGAACCTGCGGGGTATAGAAGTAGGGATAGGGTTAGGGTCAGGATAAGGGTCAGGGTTAGGGTTGGGGTATGGGTATGGGTGGGTTTAGGGGGGGGGGCAGGGGTAGGGTTAGGGTCAGGGTTAGGGTAGGAGTTAGGGTAGGGGTAGGCGCAAGGTTAGGGGCAGGGTTAGGGGTAGGGGTAGGGCTAGAGTTAGGGGTAACGGTAGAAGTTAGGGGTTAGGGTTAGGGATAGGCACCCATCGTGAGCAAGATTTTTGGTTTTGAAAAGTTACACAGAGGGTGCCCCTGGCACATTGTTCCCAGCAGTATGCCACGTGGCACCGTGACCCCATCCGGGTCTGATTCCACCCATACGTGGGTGTTCCAAACTGCCTCTGGGTATATGAATAGCCTTGTCGGCAGCGCCCATTAATTTTACAAAACTATTTCAAACACGTCAGCTGTGAGTTCGACCGGCTGAGTGGTCGATAGTCAGCCTTTGCAAGCTGAGTGATACGTCGGCCGTTGCACATGTTATTCCTCGTTAAGGATACAGGTCAGTATTCTACGGCTCCGACCCCATACACAGGGAGTACTTCGTAAAGCACTAAACTATCGGCATGTCTGTGTGGGGGAGGGCGGGGTGTACTCAGTTTGTGCATGGCCGTAGTCGTATGAACGTCGCATCCCTACTATGCCGGAACGAAGCACGTCGGGTTTTCACTAATCAGGCAGACATTGCATGTCTGCGTAGGAAGGGGGGGGGGGCGCACCCATTGGTTGCTTGCCTTACCCATTTGATCATTGACCACGCATCCCTTTCGAGACGGAGCACCGTTCCTACTCCTAATAGAGACACCTCCAAACGTTTGGGCGCTCATTACCCTTCTTCCATATACTACATAGAAACTGTTTGCTTATCCTATCCCCGTCCTGTTTCACCATCTGCGGCTACCATCTATCTCCTAGGATAGCGATCGTTTTTTCGCTACTTTCTAGTCTATCAAACTCGTCCATGTCGCATACGTCCAATTTCCTCACCTCCTCCTCTAACGCATTCCGTTCCTCCTTGTCTAATTTCAGCATGTCGGCGTTGGGGAGGGATAACGAACAGCGTAGTCCTCGCAGGGGACGGGCAACTCGAAACGGCAGAACATCAGAGACAAGGAAAGGAAAGGAAAGCCGCAAGTGCGAACGGCGTGCCGAACCGCGAAAAAAAAAAACAGAGAGATGAAAATTTCTACCGACCACGGCACACTGCAGTAGTAGCGCCTTCGTACCGCACAGTAGAGAAGCCAGTCAAAAGCATGATGCCTTTAACGCCCGTAGAAGGACACCCACGTGTTGGGGGGGGAAATTACTTGGAATAAGCGTGGGGTATGTTTCCGACGCGTGCTACAATAAAGGGTAGCACTTTTTCCGCAAACACATTTTCTGAATTTGGTGGGGCTCCTTGACTGACCTTAACCCAAAATCGCCGGAATGTGTTTTTTTTTCCCGCTAATAGAGTGTTTGCGAAAATACGTTTCTAAAAATTTACTTGCCTTCCGCTAAAAAAAGTGAATTGCCTTCCCACCGAGTTTTTGGTGTGTTTGCGCTAGCGGTAAACAAAATCCTGCAGGCGACGCCTCCGAAATTTAGTAGGGAAACGGGGATGTGCGCGATTGTAATATACGTATGAGTACAGCAGCAGCAGTACGAGTACTCGTAGTATGATACGATATACGAGTACTCGTTGTACGTACTCCAGTCTCGAGCCTCTCGTTTCAGGTGCAGCAGTACCTGGAACACGGTACATGCAAGCACCCAACAGACTACAAATCAGAGGTATGGCGGTCTGTCTCGCGCGTAAAAACTCCTTGTGAGCAGGGACTACCTCATCACACGTGCTACAAGCAGAGCAACGCCTTCCTCATGCGACGGAAGGGAAGGCGAAGCGCAGTTTCCCCATGGAACGTGGACCTGTTATTGCGAAGCACCACCCTGCGAAGAATCCGCAGTGAACGCAGCGGTTTAGGGCAGAGGAGTTTCCGCTCCTCTGCCCTAAACCGAAAGTCATGCCACGCTTCAGTCGCGGTGATGTTGGAGAAGCGCGGTGGCTGCTGTCGCACAGATGGACCGATACGAGTCCTATCTTGCCAGATGCGGCACACGATAGCCGCAATCAAGGCGCGTGGTGTCGCTCTCTGCGTTGGGGCTCCTCTCCGCGTGCGTGCGTTCGACTCCGCCAGCTGCGAAAAGTTCACCACAGCTTGCAGCAAGCGCTGAACCCTTGGTCACGGACGCAGAGGGCAGCAACAAACGGTTCATCACCGGCCTGCTGTATATCTCTGATGTTACGCCTGCGCGTCGTGCTCAGGGTACTACCCTCTCAATCCTCCGTGCGTTCGTATTAGTAGCTTGTGTTGTGTCGTGACAACAGCGTGGTGCTTCAAACTGGTCCTGCTTAGGGCGCTATAGACCCTTGCAGAGGCGTTCTGCCTCGGACAAACGCTCGGTGTGTTGTAGGCCAATGAAACAGAGAGACAAAATTTACCGTAACTTTTGATCAAAACCTACCTTCGACAAAGTACATTTTTGCCTTTTTTTCAAAAATTTACCGCAAATATTGCCTTCGGGACAATTTTTGAAGAAGTAAATTTCTAAAAACGTACTTTCGCAAACACTCTAATGTGTGTGTGCTTTTTTTAACCCTTCTGAGTCTTCAACGGCGAAAATAGCTGGTAAAAAATGCCGATAACCGCAACAACCACGCGCAAGTAGCCCAGGCTATTGGCCCTGGGGAGGATAAAACAAAAACCCCTCGCTGCTACGCGGGAAGTCATGATGGGCTTGTTCATCGGGTATCCCTTAAGAGCCGCCAAAACCCCTCTCTATACTAAATTCAAGTAAATTTGTCCGTAAAAAGGGTTTCAAATAGTGAAGGCGCTGACCCGAAATCGTCGGAATGTGGTTATTTTTTGGCAAATGTGGGCTGGTTCATCGGGCTGCACTTGCTCGTTGTAAGTGTGTACCACTCTTGTGCTTCCTCAAACCAGTTTTTGTGTGACGTACCAGGTATGTATGGTATAGAGCTCCTCAAGCAAATATTCTCAGAAAAACAATGGTGCACCTGTACCGTACTATTAATACTATTATCATACTACTATTACTACATGTGTATAATATTTATATATATTGCAAAAACAAAAACACGCTCCAGCTGTGAGATCGAAGATTTTGTCGAAACTCACCTTTGCAAGCTGTGTGCGATACTCCCATCGCGCGTATTACGAGGTGTGTGTCCTCATTAAGGATGTAGGTCGGCGACTCCCCTTGGAACTACAGTGTAGCTTGTACCAGGGTCAACAGGGTGATGTTAGTCAGTCTGTGCGCGGAAACTATACCCGTTTTTGAAGGGGACAAAATCTGACAGCTGTGAAGGAAATGCATCAGTTTATCAAGTGTATCCTGCAAGAATAATAAACAATACAGGCAGGTGATATAAACTGATTCATTCCTTCTACAACAGCCAGATTTGTCCCCTTGAAGGATTGTAGTTTCCGCGCACAGATTGAGTTGTCCCCCTTCCCCCGCCCCCCGATCCCTCTTGTTCAAACGCCCCACCTAAACTCAAAATCTGCCAGAGTAATAAACACTACCAGGCAGTTGATATCACTTCATTTTCTTTCTAGCCATCCATGCCGTAGCTCCAATTCATTTCTGTCCCCCCCCCCTCCTTTTTCCCCCGCTTCCTCTTGTTCAAACGCCCCACCAAAATCAAAAGCTGCCAGAGTTATAAACACTACCAGGCAGTCAATATCACCTCATTATATTTCTAGCCATCCATGCCGTAGCTCAAATTCACCTCCCTCCCCAACGCCCCCTCCTTCCCCACCACCCGCACCATTGCCTAGACGTAGCACCACGCGTATAGCAAGCCCCTACATCTATCCGACCTAAAGCTGTTGGAAATCTCCTCCCCCCCCCAAAAAAAAAAAAAAAAAAACACCCCTCCGAACACTCCGCACTCTCCTCACTGGTTGTAAGGCTTACAGGATATACATATGATAAACTGATGCATTCCTTCCACACCCGCCAGATTTGTCTCCTTGAAGGATTTATAGTTTCCGCGCACAGATTGAGTTGCCCCGCCCGTCCCCCCCCTCAGCCGCTCCCTCTTGTTCAAACCCAGGCCCTCACGCCCTTAAAAACTCCGCCCTCCCCTCACCAGTTATACGACTGACAGGTTTGATGTTAGGTGTGGTACACATATATATATATAATATATAATATATATATATGCATTAGGGTGTCAGTATAGCTGGCAATAGATTCGGTAAGATAGCCCGCTGAGTCCTGATCTTCGGCCACAAGAAGATTCTCTTAAATGGAATATTCTGAGTGAAGAAGATAACCCGTAGAATCTAGCTAGCTTATACCACAAGAGAGTTCTCGGTAATGGAAATTCCTCCTCTGGACAAGATAGATAGATGTAAGCGCCTTAAGCACCCATAGGAATATAGAACATCTAGAAGAACGTTCCTCAACATAGGTAAAGGTCCAGAAGAGAGCACAGCAGCAATGCTAGGGGGAAGCAAACTCTGTGAGCCTCACCCCAGCCCCATGCTCTCACTCCTCCTTTCCTGTTTCCTCGAGCTTCTCATAGCTCAACGCCAATAATAAGAAATCTACAAAGAAGAACAGGTGCTGTCTCCAAGCGAGCTGATTCTCCTGTGTCCCTTCCCTCACACCTTCCCGGCACCACGACTCATTACAATTGGCGTCCTTGAATCGACGACGTGTGGCCGCCCCCCCCACCCATTTCTCGACGCCGACCTTTGGGAAACAGCAAACGCTCTCGCGACACCGCCGACCATCTGGAGATAGCAACCGCCCTCCTCCTCACGGTCTGTTTAATTCTCCTTTCGACAAACGTTGGAGCCCCCACCGCCCTCTTTTCACGGTTACCCTGGCCCGAACCATCCCGCCTATAACAGGCCAACAACAGTACCTCCCGGTCAGCTTTTCAGTTTACCCACCAGCATACCCAGACCAACGACGACTTTTTCGTCAAGTTCAACCTCATGCACCAGTCAGGCGCCCTAGCATTTACCGGGAATTACATGGTCAACATGCTCTCCCGCGAGGACCTCCCCGACACGGTAATTTTCGTCTCCGACAGACACCAGACTATCCCACTGTCGGGTTCAGCCGATCTCGAACCGGGCGATCTCCTCGGAACCTCCCTCTCCCCGCTGGTGCACGTACCATTAGCCACCCTTAGGCACCCTTCCTTGGACCCCCCAGCCCCTCCGCTTACGCCGGGCGTACATGCCCTACACGACAACATCCATGTGGCCAGCGAGAACCCCCCACCAGCAGATTCCCAGGTCCCACCGACAGCCCCGTGCCCCCAACTCCTTGCGCGCCTCGACACCGATCAACGAACTAGCTTCCTCAACCTCTGGGACCGTCTGCCGCCGCGTCTGCGCGACGTCATCTTCGACCTCCACTGTTCCGGATGGCCCCCATCAGTGATCGATACCCTAGGAGATGCCCTCTGCGAGTTTCCGGACGTCTTCTCCACCTCCAAGACCGACTTCGGCTCGTGCATATTGATGTCGTTCAAGGTCACCGTACCTCCGCACAGCGAACCAGTTACCTCCCGTCCGTACAGGATCAACCCCATCCTTGCCCCAACAAGGCCGACGCCGTCCTCGACCAGTACCTGGCCGCCGGGTTGATCCAGCATCCGACCTCATCTTATTCCAGCTCCATGGTCGCCATCCCGCGATTGTTGGTGATATCGTCGTTAGGCGTTGTCGGGGGTGGAGTCAGGTCCGATCGGGCGGTGCTGACTTGAACGCCCGAGTTTGCGGGGGAATCGTTCGGCAAAGCCGAGGTACCGGCGGGGTCCACGCGGTGGCGCGTACGCTGGGCGGGGATACCCTAGGGGATCCTGTCTCCAGGCTTTGGGAGAACAGGGCTGTACGGGGCTGTACTCGCTAGGGCATGCAGATCCTGTTGCCCGAAGTAGTCGACAGCCATGACGGTACACGGCCCGGCTACCAATGCCCCCGCAGCCGCCGCCCCGTCAAACATGCGGATTGGCAACAACAACGCCACCAACCCCAACCAACGACAACCGGGCACCTTTCGCATCAACTGACGAGCCGGTGGTGGAGCAACTCCAGCATCTCCGACAACAGCACTTGCCGAGAACACCGGTTCTGCCAGGAGGCGTGATGCACGTTGTGTACTCGGGCGTCTTGAGAACCGGTGTTCTCAGCAAGTGCTGTTGTCGGAGATGCTGCAGTTGCTTCACCACCGGCTCGTCAGTTGATGCGAAAGGTGCCCGGTTGTCGTTGGTTGGGGTTGGTGGCGTTGTTGTTGCCGATCCGCATGTTCGACGGGGCGGCGGCTGCGGGGGCATTGGTAGCCGAGCCGTGTACCGTCATGGCTGTCGACTGCGTCGCGGCCGCAGCGCGCCGTTGTTGAAACTGCTGCCCTTGCGACTGTCGGTTGCCGTTGTCGTTTTTGCGTCCGTTGTTGCCCCGGTGTTGGTTGGAGTGGTCGTGGTTGTGGCGGTTGTTGTTGTTGTTGTTGTTGGAGCCGCGGTTGTTGTTGTGGTAGGTGCCCCGACGGTTGTCGCTACCGTGGGCGTGGCGGTTGGAGTTTCGGTCGACGTTGTGCTCGTACTGGCCCCGGCGGTAAGAACGCATCCGTTGTTGCCATTGATGGTAGGCGTGGCCACCATTGTTTAGCTGGCCAAGCGTAGGGTTGAGAATGCCGGATATGTTGAGGAAGTCCAGAGGGCAGGTCTTCATGCCATGATCCGTACCGTTACAGTTAAGGCGGTGTTCGCCGTGAGCACGTAGGGCTTGGGGACGGGCCAAATAATGCGTCGTATGGCGTAGAATGGCAACGCAAGGTGTACACCCAAAAAAACATAAATGAAAAGACTCATGACAGGGGAGGGCATAATTACCGCCGTGATTGGGAAGTTCACGGGAACCTGAGCACAGTTCCAGGGGATCAACCGTGGTAGGAATATGATGACCCACAATCCGGTGGCCTTGCGGGGCGGCAAAGGCTACCGGGACCCAAACACGAAGAGAACACGAAAAAAAGGAAGAAAGGACGGCCGGTAATTCGGTCGTCTTGCGAGTCTGCAAGGCTACCGGGACCCTACTTGGCAAAGTATTGAGAAAAACCGATCGAACCTAGAGCTCGGCGATGCCGTCAGGGCAAAGCGGCACCGGCGGCGGTCAGGGTACAACACAAAGGTCGAACACCTAGGCGCAAAATCACCGAGTATTGGCGGAGGAATCGTAAAGTACGAACACAAATGAAAAAAAAAAAAGAAACTACGGTTCGGAAGCCTGAACGAAACGAGACTAGCGAAGGTCGAGCTCTAGCGCGGGAACGTGCATATCCGTTTCTTTACCGACCGTTTCAGCCGCCGGGCCGACACGTTCGCTGCCTCGGCAGAAAACTTCACGGCCGCCGGAACTACCGGCATCCTGCTCAACGAGTACATCCCTCTCTGGGGGTGCCCGGTGACGCTCCTCTCCGACAATGGTCAACAATTCACCTCTAAGCTGGCGACCATCGTCTACGACCGCGTTGGCATCCGCAAGATCAACACCAGCGCCTGCCACCCCTGCACCAACGGCGGCGTCGAGCGGGTCAACCATGTACTGGCCCAGATGCTCTTCATGGTTGGCAACGAGAAGCAAACCGGCTGGGACGTGCTACTGCCGCACGTGTCGGCGGTCTACAACAACTCCGTCAACGTCGCCACCGGGCTTGCGCCCAACGAGATCCACATCGGCCGCCTACCCCGCCTCCCGCTCTCGGTTTTCGAACACGAAAACATCGGCGGTCACCAGAGCCTGGATCGCGACCACCTGGTGTACATCAACCTTGCCACCGACCGACAACAACGCGCCTACTCCCTCGTCCGCGAGCTCCACCGACTCACCGTCTCGCGTCTACAACGCCGCAACGCGCCCATCATGGCCGCCCTCCTCGCCTCCCCCCCTTTTTCCGTTGGCGGCTGGGCCTGGGTCTACAACTCCGCCTCCACCATCCGCCAGGGTGTGAAGAAGGGCACCGACGCAACCGTTCTGAAGACGAAGCTCTCGTTGAACTGGAACGGACCCTTCAAGATCCTCGCGGTAGGCCCGACTGCCGCCTCCGAAACCCCCGACAACCGCCCCCTACAAGACAAGCTGCTCTTCCTCGATATTCCTTCAGACCTTCCGGGACGGGAATCTACGCCACGCGTCTCCGTTAAACGATGCAAGCCCTGCCACAACCCCGACAACTACCAGCGGTTCCGGTTCACACGCAACGGCTGTTTTGCCTACCGGGCCATCGCCCCCTGAGCCCGCCTCGACCCCAGATTGGCGATTGCTCACCCGCTCGTCACAGGACGTGCGCTCTTTCAGTGACAACGTTGGGCCCGCGAACGACGGGTCCCCACTCGCTGCCACGGTGTTGACAGCACCACTGAGCGGTATTATGTATTCAATATTATTATTAGTTCACCACTATTAGTTCACCACTACTATTAGTCCACCACTACTAACAGCAGTAGGATGTGCCCTCTAGGGTAACTGGCTTAAATCGCAACTGCGACAGGGCCATGATGACGACCATGGTATGACGACGACGATGATGATGATGGGGATGACTATGATGATGATGATGACATGGCCATGATGATGACGATGGCGACGATGATGATGGTGACGACGGTGATGATGGGCGGCGACGATGAAACCAAAGAACATGACGACATTGATGATGACGAAATGACGATGCCAGTGATGCAGATGAACACGATATATTTATTATGGTAATGATGACGATAACGACGAAATGATCACGATGATGATGCAATATAATCATCATGACACAAATACATTTACTATGGCGATGGCGACGATGATGACGATTGTGATGATAATTATGACGATGACGATTAAACGATAACGATGATCTCATCAACAGCATGACAAAGACAAAAAAAGTGATAATACCACTAGTGATGAGCTGATGATGACGATGATGATGATAATGGCGGTGAAGACAAAATTATGACAATAACGTCGAGAAGTAAACGATTACATGACGATGAGGATGAAAAAGCCAAAAAAACTGTCAATGACTGACGGTGAAGACGAAGACGATGAAGACGACGAAGATAGCAGTGGCCGACCATTATTCCGACGAGAACGACCCCCCCCCCGCCGCACACCTTCTCAGCCGCCTCCCTCTCTTCGGCATTGTTCTCGCACGGCCCAAGCGCCGCAGCCCTGCCCTTCCCGTCTGCTCCTGAGTTGCAGCGACCCGCTGCCGCCAGCTGCGCCCGCTCCTTCCTCTCAGTTCTCTCCTCGTCCTGCAGGTACACCTGAAACAGAAAAAAAGGCCGAGCGCGTACATAGCCGGCGAAAACGAAGGCACGCGCTAATTTAGGCCAACTCTATTGGGCGGTCGAGACAATTCCAAAGCAAATATCCCATTTAAAAAATAACATCGAGACATGTCCAAAGCTGCCATTTTCGTTTTCCGTGCCCCACCCTTTGCATTGAAGACTTCATGTCGTAAATTCGAGTTTCCGCCCAGGAGTGTTGTGTCACTGCTGTGTTACCAGGGATATTATTCGGGCAGGCCAGTTTATACACACAACAGCAAACATCGTGGTAATCGCCGCGAACGGTTTGAGCATGACAGTGCCTACATGCAGCAGCGCCTCCCGCCCCCCCCACCTCCCCCCAAACAAACGCCTACGGTGACACATGGGGGTCACAAAAACAAAAATCACGGCTTACCTTGAGGAGCACCTCCAGCTTGGTCACCGCCTCTCGCTCCTCCTTTCGAATCCCCTCGCTTATCTCCTCGGTCGCTAAAGTCGCCTGCCACCTTGCCAGAGCTTGTCGCCCTCTCTCTTCCTCCGCCGGCCTCCTCTCAAGCCCTACCTTCACCCTGCAGGTCGGCAGGGCAGTTTTATCGCGACGAGTAAACATTTTATTCAAGAAAAAACAAATGCAGTGCGTGCTCCGGGTTAAGAGCACTCCGTGACAAGCCGCAATCAGCATTCGTACCTATTCGTTGGTCTCATTTATGGTGGGAAACGTCTACCAGGTAGCTTTTAAAGTACAGGCGAGACATGCCGATTTTGACCGCTCTTACGTCCCGAGTTATCTTGTCTTGGAGGCTCTCAAATCGGGGTACCCACTGCACATCAGCTGTGACTTAGATCAATTGAATTGTCGGTACTCAGCTCTGCAAGAGCTGCGCGATAAGACGTCGGCCGCGCGTGTTCCACAAGGTACATAGCCCTAATGGTCATATACTGTACCTGGTACGTAGTTTGCGCCATGGTCTAATTATAGGTCCACGGTAAGTCCGGAGGGTCAGTCGGTGGGGCTCAGGTCCGGGTGGGACCAGGTCGACGTGGGACCAGGGTTGGTAAGGGGTTTCAGTAGGTTCTTGCCACAACCCTTTTCCAACTGCTAACCTCGTTTTTGTATTACTTGGAATGGGAGCAGTTTTGTTTTTTGCAAGTGGTGAAAAAGTTGTATAACTTTCATACCAGGCATGTAGCATCAATCACAATAGTACATATAGCCTTATCTATAAAATTATATCTATAGCCCTATCTACAGTAAATATCGAGCGATGCGGCTCTCTTCATCAAACACAGCAGCAGCAGCTCTGTCCACTCTCCACACGACGTGCCCAAAGCGACAAGGTGTACGCGGAAGGTAAACGCGACCACCGCGCATACGACCAGCGCTCATAAACCCCCTTTGAGAGACTAAAGGAAGAAAGGCAACCAAAACAAAATGCCACCCGCCGCAGCAAGCAAGCATGGCGGAGACATGGTACGGCAGAGCTGCGTGCACCAGCAATTGCCTTCCGAGGGTGGTTGCTTGAGGAGTTCTATATACCTTTACCTGAAAACTAATTGTGAGTCAACTGAAAGTGCAAACCCGACGAACAAATCCTATGTCCTACATATACGAAAACAAAAAAAAATCCGACGACGTCGGGTTAACGCCTACACCACTTAAAAACTTTTTTTAGGACAAACTTACTTGAACTTAGTGTAGGGAGGGCTTTGGGGGGCTCTAAAGGTTAAGGAGCCCCGTCATTCAGAAAACATAATTTTTGCGAAAAAGAGCTACCGTGCCTATATCGTGCCAGGGTAGCATATTTCGGCTGCTAGAGGAGGTCAAGTGCCCGAAGCAAGTGCAATATAGGGCGATGTACGACAAAAACGTAGCATGGTCATATTAGTACTCTTAGTGCTGACCGCTCTTCCGAGACCGTCGACAATCACCCTTCTGGTCTTTTAAGCTTTTTAATATCTGGGTCCGACGAAAGAGCTAAGCTCGCCTTCGGTAGGCTTCCTCCGCCCGGGCCCTGTCCCCTTCAAGCAATGCCGCGCAGCCGTTTCGATCGCAGGGCGTCGCCCAACCCGGCCAGCTTCCTCCCCCTTCTCCTTCCTGGCGCTCGTCGCTCCCGTCGCAGCAGTCGCACACGCCTAAACAAGGATTCCGCGGCGGTGTGGTGTGACGGTGGAAGGGAAAAAAAAAATGAATCAAGCCGCAGCAGCAGCACAAGTAGCAGCAGGTAGATGGCGTGTCGATCGAGCAAACATAGCATCTAGCGGGTGGAGGGCGGGGTTGGTTGGGGTAAGGAGCGGGAGCTTAGTCAGGTTACATTTACGATCACAATTTCTGCCCCGCTTGTGTTCTAGTTTTAGGTGGCATGCCTTATTAAGCCTACTGGACTGCGGGGCAGCAACAGCAGCAGCAGCAGCAGCAGTAACAGCAGCAGCAGCAGGAGGAGGGCCGTCTGACTATTCTGATTATCACGCTAAGCGGATTGATCGATCGAGCGATTCGTTGATTTGATCTACGTATTGATTCGATCGGTTCAGCAGCAGCAACAGCAGCAGCAGTCGTGTGGTTATCCTGAAAATCCTGATTATCATGTCGAGCGGATCGATCGATCGATGGGTTGACTGATTCGATCGATTGATGCAATCAATCCATTGATTCCATCGACTGGATCGAACGGACGGATGCATCGAGCGATCAATCAATTGATTCGATTCGATCGATTGGATCTAGCGAATTGATCTATCCATCTATCAGCCAACTGATTAGAGTGATTGCATTCATAGGATCCAACTGTTCGATCTATCTATCGAGCGATCGATCAACTTATTCGATTGATTCGATCGATCGGACCTAATGGATGGCTCTATCTATCGAGCGATCTATTGAATGCAATGCATCGAGAAGATCTCGTGTTGATTGGTTGCTCAAGTCGATCGGTTTCAGTCGTCAGGATGGCGTTTTTGGCACGCGGTGTGGCAGGAGAGCACATGCCGAAGTAACAACATGCAGGCACCTATCACACCTACACCTGCCTACCTACCTCTATACCTGTCTATCTATTCCACCGCAGCGATCGAAAATGTGGCCCCACAAATAACTGCCGACAAAAAGAAGCGCGTTCGCGTGTTTCTTAAGCTTGCAGGTTGAACTGCCGGTAAATAAATTAGCCTGGGCCACCCGCCACCGCAGGGGGCGCGACTCGCTTTGCCAGCCCCCACCGACACCATACGTGCAGGAAAACGAAGAAAATGATATCCCCGTTTTATCGCGCAAACAAAGCCGCACCAAGCCAAAGAGCTCGAAGCTCGAAACAGACACCGAAAAAACGGATGGAAACGCTGGTCGCTCGCTCACCGTCCCACACCCTTGACGTGGGGATGGTCTGGTTCAGGGGCCCCGTCTCGAGGCACCGAAACCTGTCGAAAGTGGATGTGGCGAGAGAGACAGAGAAAGAGCGCGAGACGCAAGAACGAGGAAGGAAGCGCGGGGATCGGGAGGGGCGGGGGGCGGGGGGCGTGAGGGCATAGCTTTTTCGTACGCAAAAAAACAGTGTTTTTTACTACTTGAGACGGATGCCACTGGAGGGACATAACAGAGGGGTAACAACGGGGGCATGCGGTAATTGAGCGGCGAACACAAGGAACGAGACATATAAGAAGGCGGGAGAGAGGAGGAATGGAGGGGGTGGAGTATGTCGGGAGCAAGAGGGGGGGGGGGGGGGTCGTAGCTCGTCGATTGCTGCGCCGGCTGCTGATGGACCAAAGGGGTCGGAAGCCAACCCCCCATGCAGCATAACAAGTGCGACCAACATATACACTGTGTGCGGTACGAGTACAGGTTGCAAACAAACGGACCGTAAGAAATAAAAGATAAGGCTCGGGACGCCAGATGCAGACATCGCAGATATGCCAGAACAAAAATATGCGCATCGGCAAGAGGCGATAACCGCGGATGAGGTCTCTCCAGACGACCGCGGAGAACAACTTGCGAGAAAAACGCAGAGGACAAATCTTCGAGACGACTGCCGAGGGAAACGCCAGAAAAAAACACGCACGACACATCTGGAGACAACCGTGGGGGACATTTACGGAGATAACCGCCGACGACAGATCTGGACATCACCGCGGACGACAACTCTGAAGATAACGCTGAGGAATCACGGAGGAAAACCTTGCAAGATGTATTGTATGAGTAAGAGTACAACCTATGGCCGACAAAGGTGAAGGCGATGTTGGGGTTAAGAGTAGGAGAAAAGTGTCAGCTGGTATCAATTGATATCTGATGGCACTCAATTTCCTTGCGGTCGGGCGGCTGACAAACGGGGGAACCCCCCCCCCTAGCAAATTCAATGTTGCATACCAGCCACCAGGTACTGCTACCGGTGTGTAGGTGGCTGATGTTCTGTCTCTTCTAAGACCCCCCGCGGCCTCAACCATACAAAGTTACATCGACGGTTGAACGCTGATACCAGGTAGTCACATGTCTTGCTGACCCGTATACCTGGCATCTACTTACGTGTATATTGGTGTAAAAATAGTAGAGAGCCATTCCGGTGGTACACACGTCCTCGCGCACATGATTTGTTGCACGCGCAACTCTAACACCCTGTCCTGAATCAGAGGACAGCGGATGATTCCACGCTCCACTCGTACGAGGCTGGCTCAGCGAAAGTTACGAAAACGACGGCACGTTATTTTTTTCTGCAATTCCGGGCAAGGCATCCCCCGCTCACTCGCTAGTATATGTACGGCCAGGTACGCCGTACCAGGGTATGCATGATATGGTGCAAAAACGAAGACAGAGACACCCATAGCCGCAGCAGCAACAGCGCACCTCGAGTGCCCCTTGTGAGAGCAGGCTGGCGTGAGCGTCTCGTCCGTCCCATCAAAGCAGTCGCAGTAGTCGTCGTTGACCTTCGAACACAGTAAACACAAACACGGCAAGCAAGAGAAGCAACAGTAGCGGTGCAGCCAGTCAGTTCAATATTGGAGGCACGTCGTGCGGCAATCGGACTATAATACTGCTGCTGTACGATAATATCTGTAGTTAAAATGTTAGGGTGACAGCGTATCAACTTGGAACCGTGGGTTCGAGTCTCACAATACTCCCGTCTTTTTTTTTGGGGGCGGTGGGACTTTTACATGATATCTATTAGATCACTACTACTGTCTTCATACTCCCGATGTATACCAAAACCCGCCATTATAGTGCAAAAAACAAAATAATAAGACCACCCCCAGGTAGAGAAAACTTACCTAGGCACTGACTGAACCACAAGTACCAACAACCCTGACCAAGCCATCCATCCGCAAACCATCCATCATACATATGATAGAGCAATATAGTGGAAACTACAAATATAAATTTATAAAATAGATATGATGTTATATCTAGTTCAAAATTCCCCACCTAAAGTAATAATACCAACACCAACCATTGTAGTGGAGAAAAACATTTTTTTTTACAAAATAATAGGACCCCTCCCATCAAGAAAAAATTACCCACATAGTATATTACAGGTACCAACAAGCAGCTTGAAAAGATGAGTATTGACCCGAAATTCGTCGAACTCACAGCTGACGTTCTGAAAAAATATATATATAAAATGTTAAGAGTGACAGCGTGTCAATTTGGAACCGTGGGTTCCAGTCCCAAAGTCTTTTTTTTGGGGGGGGGGAGTAGCCAACTTTTATTCTCGAATGCTGTATTAATATTAACATATTAGATAACTAGTAATACTCTGTATTCGTACTCCTCCCGATATTAAAGCGGGGGAAAAACAAAATAAACCACCTACTGTACATATGATAGAGCAGTATAGCGGAAACTACAGTAATACATTTATAAAATAGATGTGATGTTAGATCTAGCTCCAAATTCCGCACCTAAAGTAAAAATACCAACACTAACCATTATAGTGGAGAAAAACGAAACATATATATACATATGTTTTGAAAAAAAAAAAAAATAGGACCCTTCCCGATAAAAAACTCACCCATATAGTATATTACAAGTACCAACAACGCAGCTTGCAAATATGAGTATTGACCCGAAATTCGTCGAACTCACGGCTGACGTCCTTAAAATGCTTTTTTATAAAGTAGGCACAATATGATAGATCCTTCAACAGGGTATACGCACCCCGTAACACGCGCGATTGAAGTACCACACGCAGCTTGCAAAGCTGAGTTTTAATCAAAAATCTTTATGGTCGATCTTAGAGCTGAAGTGTATTTTTTCATGTTTTAAAATATGATATACCTGTCGCATGTACACGTTCAGCGGTACAACAGCAGCAGTTTATCAGAGAACAGGTTCAAATTGTTAGTTCTTGGGCGGGCAGAGGGCAAAGAGTGTCCCATATGCACTATTAATCAAGGGTGGTCATGGGATTGAATGGGACGGGCATGTGGGACGGGGATGGGATGGGATGGGATAGGATGGGATGAGACGGCAATCCCACAGTGATATTTGTGCTGCCCATCCCATCCCATTCCCATACCATCGCGAATTCCTACCACACTTGCTCCCACATAACCGATAAATCTCCGCTCCCGTCCCATGCTTCCCATCCCAGCGTTGGCACAGCTACTCCCGTCCCAACACCGCTGTCAACGCAGCTACTCCCGTCCCATGGGAACTCTTGGCGCGAGACTTACCCATCCAAATAGAGCACATTCCTTCCACAAATAGAATGTTCTGCAGCGTTCAGGACACACACAAGAGTCTTTGAAAGTACAATAGAATCTTCTTCGGGGGATATCATATACGGAGTATTTCATAATATATACGTGTCCTTATTATATAATACGCTAACGTCGTGGTCGTGGCGTTTTTTTGAACCTTTGAAAATATCTTGGTTATAACCCCCCCCCGAAAAAGCGGCGTTTCCCGAGCTCCATTCGGCCTCCGGCGGCCTCGCGGCGCCGCCACGTCCCATCCGCACAGCAGCACTACGACGTGCCGGCGAAAGAACGGCTCCAGTCTTGGCGTTCCGCTCCGCCAGGTTGGGTTCGCGCACGGCCCGCCGACATTCGTTATACAGAGGGCATTCCACCACTACCTCAGCAGCCCTATGCCGCAGGCCGGGCACCACCCACGGTATGCCGAGATCTATTACTACAGCGCCGAGGAAGAGCAGCTCAGGTATCGGTTGAATAGCTTCGAGGAGCTTAGCACTTCGCTTCTTGCAGGGCCCCTAGCCACCGTGCAGGGTATCCTCTCGCGGGTAAACCCTTATGCCAGCATCTACCGATCAGCAATCGACAGGTCGAGCGAGATCGCCGCGAGGGCTGCTGGCAGAACTCCTCATCCTGAGAACATCGTTCCTTTCTGCGCACCAGCAACACGCCCGATCTACGTCGGTACAACGGCCCCTCCGCCCCGATGGAAGTTGCTGCGATCCTTCCGGACTCAAACGAAGAAGCTCGCGGCGGCCGCGACATTGTCGTGCATGATTCACGGCGTGGATTGATGCGGGTCTCCGCCACCCACCCGTCGTATGAGCCTCTGGCGTACCCCATACTCAACCCCACCGGTGTTTCGGGCTGGCACGGCAACATCGACCTCGGCCCGCAGCAAGGCGGTGGTGTTCATGCTCCCCTCTGCCCGCAGCCGGACAGGGGTGCCCATGGTGGCGTGCCAGGCGACCGCTTCACCGCGACGACGGACATGACCAGCCGGCGGCACGTGGAGGCGGAGCCAGGGGTAGCGCGAGAAAGAAGGTGCCACAGAGGGAGTTCTTCGCCTATCGCGTCGCTGATCGAGCTCGACAGAGAGGGAGCGCAATCAGCGATCCCGACCTCCAACCCATCAGCATGTACCACCGTGGGGGCAGACTGTTTCAGCAGTACGTCGTCGACGGCGCTGTCCAGATTGAAGAGTCCAAGCTTGCCTATCAACGCAACCACCAAGGCGAACTCCGTGCCGCTCTCTATTCCGGTCTTGCCGATGCCCTGCGGATGGTTGACAACGCCGGCGACTTCGGACGGCGCGTGGTCCTCGCGTCGAGATTCGTGGGCGGACCCCGGTACATGGTACAGCAGTACCAGGATGCCATAGCTCTTGTGCGAAAGTACGGTTAGCCCGACCTCTTCGTCACCTTCACCTGCAACCCCGGTATGTCTTTACTCCTTCGGCTCATCAACTTTAGTCACTCTGTTGTGTCCCGGACCGTGCGACGTGAGCCCCCTCTGCTATATATCACCCCCCAGCCCAGCGGTGTCCATTCGTCTCACCCGTTCTTATCGCCGGCCTCCGTCCTACCCCCGTCCAGCTTGGCCGGAGATTACACACGAACTTCTCGAGGGCCAGACCGCCACCGCCAGTCCGGACATTGTGTCCCGGGTTTTCAACGCCAAACTCCGGGCGCTGGAGAACGACCTATATAAGAACGGCTGCTTTGGGACCGCCGTCGCGTGGTGCAGAGTGGTGGAGGTGAGACCTGTCTCATAATAGACGTTTTCCCTGTGATATTTCGTCCTCCCTTCCGGCGTTTCGTAAAATTTCCGTTGATGTTTAGGTTGCAAACCTCGCCTTTAACTTCAGTCCATTTTAGGTCACAAACCTCGCTCCCCTCTATTATTGTCTGTTCCCTTTCGTTTGCGTCGTTGCCAGTTTTAAAAGCGCGGTCTTCCCCACGCTCATATCGTTATCATTGTGGATGCCGACAAGCCCCAACCCGAGGACTACGACCGGTACGTGTCTGCGGAACTCCCCGACCCCGACCGCCAGCCGCGCCTGTTTCACCGGGTTGCTTCTAGCATGGTGCACGGGCCCTGCGGCATCAAGTGCCAAAGGGATGGCGTGTGCTCCAAGAGATACCCGAAGGACTTCCAGGACGAGACAATTTCTTCGGAGGACGGGTACGCCGTTTACCGCAGACGACAACCCGCAGAGCCCTGCGAGAGAACGGTAAACGTTCAACTCGGTGACGGTTCCACCAAGGCTTACAAGGTAGGCCCACGGGGTGCCTTTCTGCGCGGTCGGTGGGTGGACAACAGGTGAATCGTCCCGTACTGCCCAGCTCTCACCCTCAGATACGACGCGCACCTCAACGTCGAGGTCTGTTCGTCCGTACGAGCCGTCAAGTACCTTTACAAGTACGTCTTCAAGGGCAATGTTCAAGCTTTGGCTGCGATCGCGTAACCAGAGGGAGCCACGGACGAGATCACCAATTTCGTCGAAGCGCGTTACCTGGGCTCGTGCGAGGCAGCTTGGAGCATCTTCGCTTTTCCCACCACGGAGCGCTTTCCGTCCGTGTTGCATCTTGCCCTTCACGAGCCCGGCGGGAAAATGGTCTACTACGGTGAGGACCAGGCAGCGGCTCGACTGCAAAGCTCCTGCAAGACGATCTTGACGGAGTTCTTCGCCTACAACGCCGCCGCCGTCGCCGCTGTTGACGATGCGGACGGCGATGCCGACGTCGCCTTGAGTCTCCTGTATCAAGACTTCCCCACGCACTTCACGTGGGACAAGGCGAACAAAAAGTGGAGACCTAGACAGCGGCGAGCTGCTCAACCCCAGGTGGGCATCCTGGCCACGGCAAGAGGTTCTACATCCGCCTGCTCCTCTGTCACGTGCCCGGGCCCGTCTTTTTCAGGGCCCTGCGCACACTCCCGGACGGCACCGTGACCAAAAACGTTCCAGGAAGCGTGCCGCTCCAGAGGTCTTTTGGCGGGGGACCTGGAGTGGGATCGCTGCCTAGCGGAGGCGGCGACTCATCAGACATGCGCGGCCACCCTGAGAGAGCTATCCGTCACCATCCTCAGGCACTGCGACGTTGGTGACCCTCTCTACTTGTGGCTGCGTTATCGTGACAGCCTCTCCGAGGACTTCCTCCACGAAAGGCGCGCTACAGACCCCTCTCGCCGGATGTGCGACGAGTTCCACAACCTCGCCCTTCTTCACATCGATTGCTGCCTTCGTGCGGCAGGGTCCGGCGTCGTGGACTACCGCCTTCCGTCACCTGCAGACCATACCCCATGCGACCTGTTACACGAGATAGTGGAAGAGCTGGCCGGGCACAACCACGACGAGCTGCGGCAACTGCAGGACGAAAGTCTAGGCCACTTCAACACTGAGCAACGCACTGCTTTCGACAGCATCATGGCTGCCCACGCCGCCCTCCTCGACGAGGATGGCGGGCGACGCCGCGTTTTTCCAGCGTATCAGGCAGGGCGGGGTTTCTTTTCCGTCGACGGGCCAGGAGGTACTAACAAGACCTTCCTTTACAGCGCCGTCCTTGCCGCAATTCGCTCCAGGGGGAGAATCGCTCTTGCCGTTGCCTCCAACGGTGTCGCCTCCACCCTATTACCGCGCGCTCGCACCGCCCGCTCCCTCTTCATGATCCCCATACACATGACGGCCAACTCCTCCTGCTTCGTGGACAAGCAGAGCTCGCGGGCCCAGCTGCTGCGGATGGCCGATGCCATGCTTTGGGACGAGGCGCCCATGGCCCACCGGCACTGTCATGAAGCCGTCCAGCGCTGCCTCCGGGATGTCATGGGCAACGGGTGGGAAGATCGTCGTCATGGGGGGTGACTTCCGGCAGATCCTTCCAGTTGTTCGAAAAGGCACACGGGCTGAGGTCGTCAGCGCCTGCCTTAACCAGTCTCCACTCTGGAGAGGGGCGCGACTGCTGCAACTGACGACTAACATGCGAGTGTTGCGTGCAGGAATTAATGACCCCAGCATCCAGGAGTTCTGTTCGTGACAGATAAGAATTGGCAACGGCGCTGAGGAGGACGCTCGAGGGGATTCCGTCGACCCCTTCGCCGAAAGGCAGGGGCGAATTTCGGGCGACCTCATCGTCCCCGGCGAGGACCCGCGCGGCCTCATCAACGCCGTCTTCCCCAACTTGGACGCCTTCGGGCCCGACGGTGACCACAAACCCAGACTGGCCTTCGCCAGGCGATCTGTGCTCACGCCTCGAAATGACGACCAGCGACAACTCAACGAAGACATCATGCAGCGTGTTCCGGCCGAGGAATTCGAGTCCCTCAGCGTCGACGGCACCGCGAACATGGATAGCTGCGTCATATACCCGGGAGAGTTCTTGCAGACGCTGACACCGGCCGGGATGCCCACCCATCGCGTGGTTCTCAAGATCGGCGCGCCGTTCATCTTGCTACGCACCATAAACCCATCGACGAGGCTGTTCAACGGTACCCGCTGCCTCCTCATCGCCGCTTCGCAGTGGGTCCTGCACGTAGAAATCGCGACAGGGCCAAGCACCGGCCAGAGAGCATTCGCGCCACGGTGTAAACTCACTTCGACCGAGGGCGAGCTTCCGTTCGTCCTTACACGGCGGCAATTTCCCGTTGCACCGTGCTTTGCCATGACCATTAACAAAGCGCAGGGTCAAACGCTTGACAGGGTCGGCATTTTCCTTCGGCGCCCGGTGTTTTCACATGGGCAGCTCTATGTGGCTGCGTCTAGGGCCACATCGCGGCAGAACCTCTGCTTCATGGTCACTGGGGGCGGCTCCACCCTACCGGACGGTTCCCAAGGAACCTGCACCACAAACACCGCCTACGAAGGAGTACTCAATGGCTCAGGTCGACGGCGACCAAGGACTTCACGCACGTTTCGTCCTACCTTTTAGCTTTTTGCGTTGTATTGTTTTGCGTTAGGCGGGGTTGAGTTCGTTCGAATCCTTCGGATTCGGTTCCGTTGGGTTGCATGGGATAGGGTTGGGTTAGGATGAGTTGGGTTGGGCTCGGATGGGTTCGGTTGGGTTGTTTTGCTCTAAACACCTTGCAATCCCTTCCTTTTGCCTGGTGCAATGGTGTTCGTGTGCTTTCTCCTGTAACTAATAATGCATAAATTGCGCGGAACATTCTACATTGTGCGTGACCTGCTGGGTTGTTAACACTTCTTTCGATCCTTTGTTTTTCTTGAGTGCGTCGCGTCTTCCTCCATCGATCCCACCTCCTTTGGCATTTCTGTCCCGTGGGCGTATCCGCTCCACTGGCATTGTTCAGAGTACCATAGAGTATATTCGAATCTCCAATGTTCATCCGCACTGCGGACAGGCAGCAGGGAAACACACACAGCCCCATGGCGGACCCTATCGGCGGCGGCGGCTCTGCTGCTCAGCCTGTGTCAACACAGCCAGCTCAGCCTGTGTCGGCACAGCCAGATACGTTGCAGATAGGCGGTCTTACGGTACAACTGGTCGGTGCTGGGAAAGGGAGACACAGGCAGGCCTCAGGGATTTGGAAGCATGTAGTGGAGTTCACGCCACCAACGGCGGCCGGCGAGAACGTCAAGTGCATGGTGAAAAGAACGCTCCCGCGGTGGACACGCTTCCAGAACGCGAGGTAACCTGCGGCCACTTGATGAAGTGCGTCAGAGCTGACCCCAGCAAGAGCATCTCCAGCGGAGGAACGAAAACCTTGTGGAATCACTTCCAAACGAGCCATCTTTACATTCGCGCCGAAGAGATGAGTAAGATCTCACACACACCATCGGAAGAAAGAAGAAGGCGGCGATTTTTAGCCAAGGTAAGAGGGGGCTATTGCAGGATCGCCTGCGTTAGCTGTGGTGTGCTGAGTGATTTGTGTAGATGGTGCTTTGGTTAATGCTTGTTGATTTTTGAAAAGCAGACGACAAATCTAAGAAAGAACAAAACGAACCTCCACGATTTTTGTTTTTTTGTTCTTTGTTGTGAGCCTTCCGACCCACACGTACGTACTAGATATATACGGAAGATAGGACCTCCTAATTTAAATTTTATTTTGATTTTAATCATCATTTGTGACTAATGCAGTTCGTGTGTGTACAACAACCCCCTGGAACTTGCATTTAACAGGTTCTTGGACGCTACCGCTGGCTTTAGTACAAAACGCAACGTTTCTGATATTTTATTTTTCATATTTCATACTTGAATACTTTTTACATTGACTCCCTTCATGAAAGGCCAGCACACACCGTGCTTGAGATCTACTTGGTATCAAAGCCCCGGCTGGCCACACTCCCTGTACGTGTTGACTCTCTCGTTTTCCACCCCTTCTCCCGCCTCCCCGTCTTGTGTGGATCACCCGCAGTTCAGGAAGCGCAACAGAGCAAAGGCAAAGGGCCGATGGACAACTTCATGACCAAGCCGCTTGGCAAGAATCAGCAAGAGGAGCAGAACCGGCGCTACTTTGCCATGTGCGCCGTCGACTTCCGGCCTTCAGCATGATCAACATTCCCGCGTTTCGCTGGTACTTCGGAGGCTTTCGCCGGGGTACATAGAGAAGGAGAAGCACAAGACAACGGTCGAAGGCCATATCGACAGCCTTTGCGCGGATGTGCGTGCCGCCATAACGGCGCGGCTCACCGAACAATACAAGTCCGTCCAGGCGTTGGGCTGGAACGGCCCCTGGATAAGCATCCAGTGCGACGCAACCAGCACGAACCACAGCGAGTACTACACCGTGAGCTTCTCCTGGGTTCCACCGGATTTCAGCGGAATGGAACGAGTGGCGTTCTGCACGAAGGAGTTGTTCCCCGGAAGGCATGGTGCAGCCGGGATCGAGCCGTGGCTTCGACAGGTGAGAGTTGATGTTTTTTTTTTTACGCTGCAACATTCCAATACTTCTCTGTTCCAGCAATGAAATGACGGAGGGTGCGGGTAGACCACCGACATCTCCGCGTGTACCATTGGGTGCTGTTTGTGACATGAGCCCTCGGCGGAGAAAATGAAGTGCACTCCAGAGTGGACAGAGCGGTAGCATCCATGCTTACCCCACACTTGCTCTTCGTGCTTGAACAGGTTACCGTTGATGCTTTCGGGGATATCGTGGGAGCCGAGCACTGCGAGCCATCGAGCATCTACATTGCTGCCATCGTCGACCAAGGGAACAACATATCAACGCGTTTCGGAACATGGGTGTTGACACGTTGAACTGCTCTGGGCACCGACTGAACTCGGGGGTGCAGTGGTCAACGGGCATCGCCGGGACTTTCAAGACGGACGGCAACAGAACGTGCAAGAACCGTTCGGCCCATGACCTTGTGACGAAATCGACCGCGATGATAGGGCACCTGAGCCACAGTGTGTGCAACAACGACGAATTCAAGAAAGTCCAAGAGAAGCTTGAAGAGGTCTGCACACTCTTGGAGCTCATCCGCCGCAACGACACAAGGTAAGAGGTTTGCGCTAATGGTGCGCAGTTGCGAAAAGTGCCGTATTTTGTGCGGCGAGTTGCGTTCGCTTTCAGAGCGTTACCAACTCGCCGTGAGTTACCGCGCCCAAGGTTAAATTCGAAAATAGTAAAATGTAGTACCCTGTGGTGATAAGGAAATGGAAGCAAACATTCCAAGAAACTTTCCCGAACTACTCGCAGTTGCTTTTAATAGATTTTGCTTTCCGTCAGAGGTTCGCTGTTGGGGATGTGAGCATCGTGTTTGTTTGGCCTAAACATTGTTCTTCACACAAGTCTTTCGTCTCCGGGGCACCCTTTCCTAGACATGCAGACTGTCGTGCACTACCCCCCCCCCCTCCCGTAGCGAGTTTCACGAGCGTTGTAGACACGCCTAAGCTAGGCAAGGCCTACTGACCAGAAAGTATTCCCCCTTGGCCTGAGGGGGGCTGATCGGCACCATTCAGGTGCTAGGAAAGGAGAGAGAAGTTGTTGTATTAGCTCCGAACACAAGAAAACAAGCGATCTTAACTTCATCCCCGAATCCCCATATCAGAATCCAGAAGAGGATAAGTAGAAACCCCTACTACAGTTGTCTTCAAATCTAAAAACGTTCACACACCACATCAGATCCTTAACAGTCAATCACCACCACGAAGGTCAACTGTCGTGTCTTACCACCAACACTACACATTCTCTGGTGCTCCACTGTCCAGCACTGACTCGTTTTCCAACCCTACTGGCCCATATGGCGCGTCGCTGGTTCAAATGTTTTCAGGTGGGCGTCACTGCATGCCATGTTTGCTCGGATGCTCAGGCTCCGCAAACCTCTGGTCGAGTACTTCAACCGGTGCGAGAGCCAGCGTGCTTCGTTCGCAACGGAATGGCAAGCGGTGCAGCAGGTGACGAGCGTCCTCGACGAGGCCGCTTCGGCGGCGTTAAAGGTCCAGGGGGGTCGTCATGGATTCGTCGCCCAGTGCATCAACGACTTCTCCACCCTGCACGGCTTGGTCACCGACGAAGGACAGGACATTTATTCACCGACGAAGGACAGGACATTCGATGCCTAGATCCCTGGGACGGCGCCAAAGCATCAGTGCCAACGATCCAGCTTCAACCCGTCACGTGGACACTGCTGACAGTACTGGCGGCAGACATGTCGAGAAGGAAGCTTGGCTCTGCGACGGAAACGCCCGCGAAGATCAACCTCAGGCTCGATCCCCGCTTCAAGACCTGCTGCCTGAACGTGTGCTTGAACGGGGGTCCGGAACTTCAAGCACAAGTGGCCGCCGACGTCAAGGAGAGCTTCAGCTACTTCCATGGGTACACGAAGGAGAAAAGTGAGGGACAGGGTACCGCAACACCTTCACCCTCGCTCTCGGGAGGAGGGGGGGGGGCAGCCGGCGGAGGAGTTGGAGAAGGAGGCGGCGGCGACTCGACGCCGGCAGGCGCTGAGGCGCCAGCGGCGCCAGTGCCTGAGCGGAGTAGGCGGGAAAAGATAAGGCGGGCTAAGAGCGCGAAGATCGCCCGGACGGAAACCGCCAGCTCTGCTGTCCGCGAGACTCGAGAAGATGCCGCACTACGGGAGTATGGGGAGTACATGAAGGAGGTAGCTCTCATAGACGACGATCCGGCTTTCACTGCCCTAGAGTACTGGCAGCCGCGGGCCGTCGACGGGCTCGACAAGTCGGGGAACGTTGTCGTCCCTGCCCGCTGGCCGCATGTTGGTTTAGTAGCGCGGTTGTACCTTGGTGTTGATGCCACCAGTTGCCAAGCAGAAAGGAATTTTTCCGCCCTCAGGCTGATCGTAAGCGACCTTCGTTCGAAATCATCACCAGGCAAGGTTGAGAAGACTATTTTCCTCAGGCTCAACAAGCACCTTATCCCCGGGCTAGGCAAGGTGTTGGGGGATCTGGATGCTTTGAAGGATGAGCGAAAATCGAGCAGAGAAGCAGCAGTAAACGCCAAGGACGCTGCGGCCGGTCTCACGAAAGTTTCTCCTATTTCAATTCCGTAGAAATATCAACATGAGGAGCTTGGTCTGCAGGGAGACTTCGTCGGTGTTCACTTGTTTTATTTTTTATTTTTTGTTACACTATTAATATGGGTTTGCGATTTCAAAACTTAGTTTCTCCAGTTCTCATTTCTCGTCTACTTGCTTGTGTTGGGTTTGGGGTTGGGTGGCTAGGTTTGGGGGCATTGTGCATTTTGTTTAGTGCAGCCCTTCATCCTTGGAGAATACAGAATACGACAGCAACCTGCAAACAATTACCGTATATGGTTCGCTTCTCGTTCGGGGTTGGTTGTTGGGGACGTGTGGTCCCGTACTGGATCTCACGTACAATCCCCCATTGCCAATGACACAGTCCCAGCGGCGTCCCCCCACCGTGTGACACATTAGTCTCATCCCATCCCATCCCATCTCGGTTTTTTGTGGATTCCCATGTGGTCCCCATTGATGAAAGGCGTCCCAGCTTCCCGTCCCATCTCCATCCCACATACAACCCAAGTGGGCCCATCCCATCCCATTAAAGTGGGACCGTAAAATTCTGGCCGCGGGATCCCATAACGCACACAATGGGACTCAAGATTTTCCCGCCTGCGGCGAGCAAACCCGTCCCATCCCGTGCTCATGAGGCCGGCCCCATCACCACCCTTGCTGTTAATATTAATACCAGGTACCAGAAAAAGGTACCACAGATATTAATAGTTTCAGTATACAGAAAATGGCTTCCTTGTTTTTCGTCCAAAAATCGAGTACAGTCCAAATGCCACTGCCGTGTGCTGCTGCTATGTTCGGTTCTTGCCCCCAATGCCATTATCTGCTGTGCCTGCACACCTCTAACACAGATATGACAGGCGTAGTACAGGCAGGGGTGCAAGGTGCAAGGACCTAAAGCTATGATACTGATGTTCTCGTTCGTAGCTCGTCGTACACGACTGCTCAAAAGAGCCCAAAACGCGGAGATATTAAGAACGAACACAGCGACAGATGCACGACACTTACTCTGCTTTCCTCCAGAACAGTGGCGCCTCCATCGCACGTATATACAGCCCAACTCCTAGTACACACTAGCAAAGCTGCTAGCACGAGGAGACGGTGCGATCTTGGTGGCATGGCGCTGGTATGCGGTGGTCGAAGTGTGAACAACGTGGAAACTGGAGATACACTCCTGTAACCCTGTTCCCTTATGCAAAAAGCTTCTTTATCGCTATGAGAACTACGAAGTGACTGCTACACCGTTCGCCGCCCCTGGATCGCAATCTAGGACCCAAGGAAGGGCAAGGCTGCTGCGGAGATGAGTCAGCGATCACGACTTTTGGTTTCCAAAACCTCGAGGTTTTATGTGTTTGATCGTGATGGTGCCGTAACAGCTGTGGTCGCTGCTGGCATGCCAAGTAGTTGTCTGCAACAGCAGCAGCAAAAGCAGAGAGGCCAGCAACCTGACAGTCCCGCGATCGTGATGCAAGAAAACCAGAAGGCCAAAGTTCCGCAAGTTTTTCCTGGGACGGAGAGGTTGTATATGCTGGACACGTACCTCATGTCGGCCGGTGAGATTCAAGTTGCATCTTTGTGTGGATGGTAAAGTCTTTATTTCTATGATAGAGTAAGACGGGCTCTGCTATGCATAGCTTCCGGTGTGCTCTAGTGCTCGTACGCGTATGCTGACAACGCCTTATTTCTGTTGTCGTGGGGTGCACACTTGCTTTATTCTTTATTCCTACTGCTGTACGAGCAGTATAGACCTAGATCCCTGGTGTGCACGAGCTGCAAGGCATAGATCATGCTGTCGGGCGGAAGCTGCACGGTCTAGCACATGTTCCCGGGATTGGATCGATGCCGCATAGATCCTACACAAAACTTATCATAAGGGCAGATATGCGAGATTATCTACAGACCGTGATCTTACCGATGCGATGCGACATTGAGTCTGTATTGACTGTTGTGTGCCGGTAAAACATGGAAGATATATCGGAGTATCACACACAGCTTGCAAAGATGAGTTTCGACGAAATCTTCGATCTCACAGCTGGAGTGTATTTTCATTTTTTATAATATATTTTCTTTTTCCCCCTCGGCCGGCGTACCTTTGTCTTGCGTGCTCTTGCTGTGCGCTGGCGCAGAGGCGACGGTGGTGGGTGTAGTTGAAGACGAGCAACGGGGGCCCGCAGTTATCCTGGACAAGACTGTGTTTCACCCTCAGGGCGGCGGGCAGCCAAGCGATTGCGGTGGGTACTATTTTCTCTATTAAGAGACTCGTACAACGGCAGCAGCAGTACAGCAGCACTCAACAACAGTAGTACCTGGCATATTTTTTGTGTGCCACGACTTGCCGAGCGACCCCCTGTGATACCTCCCTGAGAAACCATCTCCGGGGTGATAATTAGTGACGCAGTGTTTGATTTTTTATCACCCGGGGTGGTAGGCTTTATACCAGGTATGGTGGAGTATTTGACGAACCCCGGTGACGAAGGTTTGCAGTAGTTGTAGTATGCTTTGTTCGAGTCTTGCTATATTTTTCACCGGGGTGGATAGAGTAATACTATAACAAAAGTTGTCCTAAATGTTAGTTCCAAGTGCATTGCCACCAAAGCGGAAGTGGGGTGCCAAGAACGTGAAGGAGGTGTGACGGGACAAGGAGCGCAGGCATGTCGATGCTGGTGAAGGGGGCACGGTCTTCTTGTAATGGTCAATTTTCACACTCCGGACAGACCACGATCCACGTACATAAATCATTTATTAATGGGTCCAATACCTGCCGGCATGGTATGTTGTGCTAGGATCTATTTAGGACAGATGCCACCAAGGAAACGTGTGCGGTTAGATCATTCAGGCCATCCAGTTCTCAGCCGGCAGCATGATCTATAGGCCACGCAGATCACATTGACCAGGGATATATCTGTCTGTCCTGCAAGACACATATCATATAAATCTCATAGATCATCAATAGGGATCTGACAGGATAGCCGTGTGAAAGTGTGTGTTTTTATTCTTGTTGGTGGACTCTAGGAATGCTCTTGCGACAAAGAAAGATGGGGGAAAGAAAAGAAAGACCCGAGTGAGGTGATGTATGACAGATGAGGTGGACTGGACACCGCCCACGAAGCATTTTTTAGTAGCGGTGCATGCCTAAAAATATATTTAAAGAAGAAAATATTTCAAAGTATTTTCCGGGCGTTTCTGCCCGGGGCTGCGGGGGTACCCCCTGTATCGTAGCCGCTGAAACGTGATGGCGTCCTGGTCTTGGCGGCGCACTGCGGTGCAGGCGCTTTCTGCGGGTGCGACGCAAACCCAAACGTCACAGTCCGAGTTGGAGCTGCTTATGGCACATGTTATGCCATGTTTGGTCTAAGATTACACGTGTCCCCGTGCCGCTTTTCATCGCCGCTTCTCTGTGCTCTGTGTTGTGTGACCTCTGTGTGGGCTTTCGGTGGTGTTTATCAACAAATTTGCTATGACGGCACTATTTCCCCTTGACGGACGCCCGTCAAGAAAATCTCCTTACAAAAATTAGCATGTTCAAGTCTTCGTATACGTTGACGGGTCAACACTTCTTCGGTAGTCCGTCAACAGATACTTGGTGTGTAAAAAAGTGCTACGAGTACGAGTATCAGGTACGAGCATGTTTGTCGAGCGCTGCCGCTGCCGCTGTTGTTGCTGCTGCTGCTACTGCCGCTATCCCGAGTTAACTACATGCTGCCACTACCACTGCTTTAGGATGGCCGACGATACCGCCACCCTGTCTACTTTGGTGTTCATGCCAAGCTCGCAACAGGGACACGATGATACCCTTTCTCCCATCCTCAGTGTGCAGCATCAAGAACACTGCTGTAGTGGTCCCTCGATAGTGCTGTTTGGGTAGTGCTGGTTACCCATTATAGTGCCTGTGAAAATCTTAGCGAAGGTGGGAGCATTAAGTGTTGGAGTGTTGGGAATATGCGGGGTAATGCCGGTTGCCGCTATAGTGCCGGTATTTCCCGCTGGTACTACTATGGAAAGCCACTATTAAATACGATACTTGAATCAAGTTAAAAAAAGCGACACGTACCGACGAAAACAGCGACACGAACCGACGAACCTTCGTGGCCCGATGCCAAAAATTGCTTGCCCACGAGACACACCCTGCCTAATCTCCTTGCAAAGTAACGCCTTCGACTGTAACTCTGGCCAACGAAAAAAAATGGTCTTCAAAACCTACAAGTATATCTGGCCCACGAAGAACGTTCTTCACCTACAAGAAGCTTATGTTCGTATTTATAACACGCCATTGCTGATGCTAATAATGGAGTTGATAACGGTACGATGGAGAAGATTCGGTGCACTTGACGCCAGGGTTGCTATCTGCTGCTGATGATTTTCATGATTTTCAACAGATACATGCTGAAATATTACATCACCCTGACGCATATATTTCGGCAGAATTGCACGCAATGCGCCATCTGCCGGGGTGTCAGGCCAGGCCCCGCCTGTGCCCGGAGCCGACACGGTGGCGGAGACGTTGTCGCGGAGGGTCTTGGTGGTGCGAGGATTGACATTTCGTGACCACGGTGGTCACCAAATGTCAGGCCCTGCCTATCCCCGGAGTCGATACAGTGCGGAGATGTTCTCGCCGAAAGCTCCCGTGGCGATCGTCTTTCACGACCGACGTTAGCCGAAACTTTGATCTTCCTTGTAAGTAGGCAAGGAGAATTCTAAGCCAAAGGTGGATCGTGAGGTACCAAGGGTCCCCACCATAATCCTGCGGCGGGCATATCTTACCCGGCAGCTATTTTATATATAATATTTCAAGGACGTCAGCCGTGAGTTCGACGAATTTCAGGTCAATACTCATCTTTGCAAGCTGCGTTGTTGGTACTTGTAATATACTATATGGGTGAGTTTTTATTGGGAGGGGTTACCCGGCAGCAATTTATCCGGGGACGGGTCAACGCCGTCAAGGATGGGGAGACCGCTCGGTGACCCGAGATTTGTATTGTCTGACCGGTGGCATGTCCTTTCGCGCATGTGTGTCACGATATGTACGATAGGTATCTCCAACCCTGCCTTCCACGGGAGGCTGTATATATGTGCGGACTGACCGACATCACCCTGTTGACCCTGGTACAAGCTACACTGTAGTTCTTCTAAGGGGAGTCGCCGACCTATATCCTTAATGAGGATACACACCCAGTAATACGCGCGATCGGATTATCACGCACAGCTTGCAAAGATGATTTTCGACAAAATCTTCGATCTCACAGCTGGAGTGTATTTTCATAGTATTATGTGTGCGGCTTGTTGCACTTTCGTTTTCGGGACTCCTCGCCATTGTTCGCGGACGACCAAAAACATTTTTGCGTGGGTCTTGAGTGAATGAGTGAACCGGGAACGCAAAGCCTTTTTTTAGTTGCCCTTTTGCCATGCTGCTCAACACAGTCATGCCCAATTACTTTGTGGCGCAAAACAACTAATTACTTTTCGAGTAAATTCGATTCTAACCGTTGCCTGTTTCCTCCACCCAAGGACGAAACCGTCTCGAAAAGCGGGACCAAATGGCAAGAAAAAACAGGGCTTCGATTCTTGAAAATGTTTGCCGGTACTATTGATATGATCGTTATTTTTGTGATTGTTTACTTGTATGCGTTGCATGCCATTCCAAGCCAGCCCGACGCGCGCTTACTATAATACTGCCTGCAAAGGAAGAAAAAAGGAACGGGTAAAAGACGTACCAGGTACCAGGTTCATATTTTGAGTACATTTGACCCGTTTCCATCTCCCATGTTTTTGCTGTTAGTAGTGAAGGCTAAGAATAAAAAAAAAAAAAAAAATGACACATGTTACGATAGAGGTGCGCAAACCATTGTTTTTTTCCGAGGTTCCTCAATTTTGGGAGCTTAAGACCTCTCACAAAAATTTGATTTGGAGCAAAACAAAACTGCTGGCGGACGAAAATCCCATATGGCCTAGGTACACAACGAAAATCATGCAAAAAAAAAGCGAGCTACTTCCGATGTATTTGGGTTGAAGAGGCCCGTCATTCAGAAACATTTTCACATGAGAAGGGCTACGTACGTCTATCGTTGTCTAACTCCAAGTGTTTTGTGCCCATGTCGGGAGTGCGGTGCTAAAAGTCTTAAGCGTACATGTTCCAAAAAGAAATGACTCTGGCGGGCCTTGCGCGGGTAGTGATTCCCGGCGGCCCTCCGTGCCTCCCTGCTGGAAGGCCACACACCGCTCCATGATCTCCGGCCCATGCATAGTGCGTCTATGCACGTATGACACGAGGTATAGCATCACATTATTTTGAAAAAAAAAACAACTCTACTAAGCACGTCAGCTGTGAGTTCGATAAATTTAGAAGTCGATACTCATCTTTGCAGGCTGCGTGATACACCGGCCGCTCGTTTGTCCTACGGTTGTTTGTCAGGGTGGACATCAACAGCCAATTGCAATAAGAAAAAATTGTATCACATTTTTGTACAGATCGGACGAGTCCCCGAGACTCGTGCGACGGCAGAGGTAGCATTTTTTGGGGGGGCTAAAGCGTTTTTTGAAATGATGGGGGGGGGGTTCTTAACCCCCTCCAGAGCCCCAACCCCCCCCCCCTGTACTATCTTCAAGTATATTTGCCCCCCCAAAAGGGTTTCCAGTTGCAACGGCGTTAGCTCAAAATGTTCAAAATGTCGTTCTTTTTTTATTGCGATATGTTTCGACTGATTCTCACTACGATAGCCCCCCCCCCCCCCCCAACCCAGCGATTTCTTCAACGAACGTTTCATGGCTGCTCGACACGAGGAATTATGCTATGAAGAAAATGTTTTTCATGTATTTCCTTGGTTGCAAAGGACTATCGAATGATGGCATCGAGGTGGCAAGGGGCGCCGTGTTTCAGTAGATGCGGCCGAGAGCTGGTTTCAAAATCGGCCATTTCGTTCAAGAAAGGTTGGGGGGGGCTACCGTAGAACGACTATTTCGATGTATACGTAGGCCATGGGATGTTGTTCGTCATATAGCGTTAGAGCATACTTACTTCAAATGATGGTGTGGGTTGAGGGATATACCTCCTCAGGTGCGGAACTCAAGAACAACAAAATGGTGCACCGTTTTGCCGTAGAAGGCGTTTCCGTTCAGATCACGCAAGTCATCCCATCCTGTGTGTTCAGTCTGAACGGGTTTCTTGTCGTGTAAGACTCCTAAGTATTAGAGGTGTTACCCGGCGAGTACTCGTCTCAAACGGGTACCCGTTAATTTCAGGACAAAAATACCCGGGTACTCGCGAGTATCTACGGTTAGTTTGGGCGGGTACCCGGGTACCCGTCTAACATCCGGGTACCCGGCTAATAGACGGGTACCCGTCTAACAGCCCGGTACCCGAGTACCCAGGACACTTTTTCTCATCAAGTTCGGTCCTTAAAGTTTGCTCTGAAATAGCTACCACGAATAAATTCTTGACGAGAGTTGTTGTAACGTAAAGGGTACAGGATTCGGCATAACAGCGCTGCCACCAGTAATGATATCCATACACGGGTAAAACAGAATACGCGATAGAAAACATTGTAAATATGCACTTCATACGTGTGGGTTCAAAGGACAGGCGGGTGAGGCGAGAGGCATGAGGCATGAGACGGCATTTTCCATCTTCCTTTTGAACAGGGTTTCCTGGAGAAAATTGAGTACCCAGGGGACGTGATTTAGGGAATGATAGGTTGCCATGCTGCCATGCTCGGGATTTCGAACGTAATCTAACGAGTACCCGGGGCCCAAACACTCGACAAGTATGAAGTGCTACTCGTATAGGTCACGGTGAGGCGTGAGGCATGAGACAGCATACCCATTTTGAAAAGGGGTTCCAGGAGAATATCATACGAAATAGTACCCAGGGGACGCGATGTAGGGGATGATATGTTGCCATACCCAGGATTTCGAACGTAATCTAACGAGTACCCGGGTACCCGGGTACCCTTTTAAACCAAGTACCCGGGTACCCGGTTATCCGGGGACCAAATACTCGGCGAGTATGAAGTGCTACTTGTATCCGTGACGGGTATTAGCAAGCCGGGTAATACTCGGAAGTACCCGGGTAATTGGTAAAAGGGCAACACCTCTACCAAGTATATCGGGATTTGGTGGTGTCATTGTTGGTTTTATGTCTGCCATCGGAAAATTGTGCGGCATGGGCTTGTAACGTCGACCGCTCATTAACTTTCCTAGGCATTAAGAGAATACTATTTATTCGGGGAACCCGACCAAAAGAAAATCTACACCATCATGCACGGACTCTACCTCCCCCCTTCTGTACCTACGGTCCGGCTTAGTATCGATCTAATCCACCTGCTTGCCCTTTTGCTCTACCGTTCCTTCTCACTACATGGTCATCTACCTCTTCTACTCTTCAAACCTTGTTGTTGCGGATCATCCGCTCAAAGTGCTTTACGTAGTTACTGCTGCAGAATAAGTGAGCTTTACGTTGGCGGCGTATGTTACGGTATGCAGTTTTATTAATAGTATGCTTCTATCATGGCCTCAACTGTCGACGTCTCGACAGGTCGCTCTTAGCTTCTTTCGTGACATCAAGTCTCGGCATTTCGACATGTCGCAGTTGCTTGTTTCGTGTGATGGCACGTGTCGGCATCCCGACATCTCGCGCTTTTGCTTCTTTCATGAGATCAACTATCGACATCTCCACGTCTCACTCTTGCTGTGTCCCTGGTCTTGGGCCTTTCGTCTAATCGTGGCGCCGAAGAGGCTCTTCTGTGTACGTTATTTTCCACTGGCATGTTATACTGTGTGATATTAGTGCACTATAGTAGTAAGAATCTCTAATAATCCAAGGAATGAACTGCTGGCTGCTTGGCTGCTGTCCGTTCTTGCACACCTGGTAACACCGGGAATCACATGGACCAGGCGCAGACTCGTGAGATTTGCCCGCGTAGTACTACTTATGGTTTATGAGTGATCGACGTTCAAGCTTTCAAGCTATCTCTGCACAATATTTTCGGAGGACAAACAAACGCAATAGTAACCGTGACAGCAATATAAGCTCCAAAGGTTCATCGCAGAGCAGGTAGAGCAAGGGTTAATTCTCGCATTTTTTGTTGTTTTTCCTTATTTGGCAGAGGCAAGCGATTTCAGCAAGCCAACAGCTTGGTGCTTGCCCACACTGAAGAGTGATAGTTTTTAGAACCTACCACTGCTTGCTCTACGAGCCTCCCCCCTTGTACACCACCACAACGCTGCCAACCCAAACAGCCTGGTCCTGCTCGTACTTGAAACATGGTTCGCGACCAGCCGTTGATTGCTCTAGCCTTGCTGTTGTAACCCGAGTAAGACCTGGCATACACGTGGTATACCTTAAGAAGTATCATGGCTCAGTGTATATAGCTCTCTGGGTCGAGAGCGGCATATTTTCGTCGCCGGAAGAGTACTCCATCACGCCAGGTATTCCCTGTTAATACGCCTAGTATACCGCGAGTAGTATGATAGCTCCGGGTACACACCTCCCAGGGTTAACAGCAGCTCTTTTTCGTCGCCCGAGGGCGCTGCTCTGCTCCAGGTAATCCCTGGCATACACCTGGTGTACCGTAGGAAGTGTGCGATAGCTACGAGCTCTGCTGTGTATACGTCTCTCAGGGTCATGAGCAATGTTTTTTTTTTTGTCGTTCCCCAGGGAGATCCTAACCCTCTTGGATCCCGGATACGTACAGACCAGTAGGGGTTTCCAAGTGAGGCAGTGGTGTGCCAGAGCAACATAGCCGCCTTATTGGGGGAAACCGCCTTCTTCGTTTTTCCGCCTTATGCGTACCAGTCCCTAGTCGCGCCAGGCGGTTTTGACCGCCTGTTTTCTCGCCTTATGCGTACCATTCCCCAGTCGCGCCAGGCGGTTTTGACCGCCTGATATCGGGATACCGCCTTATATCGGGATACCGCCTCATATCGGGATACCGCCTTATATCGGGATACCGCCTTATATCAGGATACCGCCTTGTTGGGGGAACCCTTGCTGCAGTACTGCTGTACAACGATAGGGCATGCAATGAGAAGGACACCTGCTTCCTTTTAGAAGCGCTTCGTTTTTTCTTCCTCAACTCATCATTTGAGGAGCGTTGTACCTCGCCAACAAACCCGTTTTTTTTGTATCAAGAATCAAAGTGCTACCCGATGAAACAATATCACGGTCTAGGTGTGAAACAAAAAACAAGAATGCACATTTGTTGCTGAAATTCCTGAAAGCAGGTTCCGAAATTCTGAAAATCTGTTTTGGCCAAAAAGTGCTGCCTCTTTCGTAGCCTGGGGACAAGGGCAGCGGGTGGGTTTAATGTCTTTTGGAGGTACTGTATGGGGAGGGAGGTACAGGTACGTAGATTTCGTGCAAAGGCTTCCTGTGGTGTCGGTTTCTCTGGGTTTTCTTCTTGGTACCCTGCTTTTTTGGAGTGTTTTTTTCAGGGCTTTTCACGGGTCGGGTCAAATCTCGCGGGTCGGGTCGGGTCGGGTCAGCTGACCCGACCCGACCCGCGAGTTTTTTTAGACGTCATGACCCGACCCGACCCGACCCGCGAGATTTTCGAGACCTCTTGACCCGACCCGACCCGACCCGCGAGATTTTCGAGACGTCTTGACCCGACCCGACCCGACCCGCGAGATTTTGAAATCGTCCTGACCCGACCCGACCCGACCCGCGATAATCCGAGTGACCCGCGAGATTCGGGTCGTCTGGCGGGTCACGTTAACTTGACCCGTGACATTTCTCACGGGTCAAAGTCGAAAAGTCATGGGTCAAAGCATGTATACCTCGGTCGGTTGGTTGGTCCTTGGTCCCTCGTACTTTTCCCAGTATGTCGTGTTCTTTGCGTTTTTTTCCGGCATTGTTTGCAGCTGATGATTATGTCATGTGGTGCGCGAGAAATAGGAAAGAAACCGCAACCCACATGCATGGACATGTCCGTACCGCTAGACCACCGGGTCGACCAGACGAGCGACCCGACGAGCGAGCTAGTTATAAGTTACAAGTGCAATCTCCGGCCCCGGCAAGCAGCCTAGCTGAGCCGCCTCCGGCAGCAAGCCCACAACTAGTTACTGGTGGGGCATTGGATCTGCCAGCAGGGGCTGCGATCCGCGAGGATGCGTTGTCTGCTGCTGGTTCTTGCTGCTGCCAGGGTGCTGCTGCTGCTGCTGTGCTGCTGCTGCTGCTGCTTGCTGCTGCTGTTGCTGCTTGCTGCTGCTGCTGCTGCTGCTTGCTGCTGCTGCTGCTGCTTGCTGCTGCTGCTGCTTCGACAACGGCCGCTCTTCTTCTTGCTTTTTTACGTTTGGTCACATTTCGTACTGGTATGACAATTCTCGAGCTAGCTACTACTACTACTACTGCTGTATTTATCTACTATCTGTGCAGTCTCCAGCCCCGGCAAGCAGCCTAGCTGAGCCGCCTCCGGCAGCAAGCCCACAACTGGGCCGGTGGGTCTGTCAGCAGGGGCTGCGATCCGCGAGAATCCGGAGCCTGCTGCTGGTGCTTGCTGCTGCCAGTGCTGCTGCTGCTGCTTCGATGACGACTGCCCTTCCTTGCCTTTTTACGTTTGGTGACATTTCGTACTGGTATGACCGTAATATTACTGCTGTTGTTGCGGCTTCAGTAGGTACGGGATGCGCGTCACACTGCCGTATGCCTTGGTACGAGTAGCTAGGGGTACTGCCTGGTGATTGTTCTGCACGCTGTGATGACATATGATCGGAGCATCGGCACGAGGGAGGCAGGAAGCCGAAAAAATGTTTGTATTTTGATGGCCGACCCGCGGGCCTGACCCGCGGGGCGCCTGCACGGCAACAACGTGGCTCTCAGCTGTAAGTTTGAAAAAGGCGGATCCGCCGGCTAGATTCGCGGGTTTGACCCGCGGGTCAGCCCAAAACAACTCACGGGTCATGACCCGACCCGACCCGCGAGATTTTGAAAACCTCTTGACCCGACCCGACCCGACCCGCGAGGTTTTGAAGCCTTTTGACCCGATCCGACCCGACCCGCGAGATTTTGAAAACCTCTTGACCCGACCCGACCCAACCCGTGAGATTTTAAAACGTAATGACCCGACCCGACCCGACCCGACCCGACCCGCGAAATTTTGAAACCCCCTTGACCCGACCCGCGGGTCGGGTCATGACCCGTGAAAAGCCCTGGGTTTTTTTTGCAGGTAGTTATCGACGTTTGAAAAATGTCACGCTGCACGTTGCCGGACGGCGCACGTATAGTAGTGATGAGGACACGCGCCCAGTAATAACGCGGCGCGATCGGGGTATTTATTACAAACTAGACATCTCGCAAAGGTGAGTTTCGACGGAATCTTCGATCTCACAGCTGCTGTGGCATATTTTTATGTGCTGTAATAAGAATGGTAGTATGACGTTGATAAGCAGCGTGGTCCCGCCGATCCCCATTCGTCTAGAGTGGGCGGGCGGACGCTCGTGCAGGGGTAGAGATGGTGCTTTTTCGCCAAGCCATATTTCCGACCGACGGGTTTCTTCCACCGACGAACAATAATACCGTACACGGCAGCAGTGCTTTTTGTCGCTAGATTTTTTCGCACGCCGAACAGATAATCGAACCCCCGCTCTGATGATCTAGATATTTCAGGAAGATCCGTATGGTGTAGCTCAGCTACCGGGTGGGAGCCGTACGATCGATCTGCGCACGCTAGCACATGCTTCCGAGGTTGGATGGGAGCCGTACGATATTTATTGAGCCAGCACGTGCTTCCGGGGTTGGGTCTGTACTCCACGTATTATGCGGATCTTGCGCAACATCTCGTAGCGGCTGCTATAGGATACATACTGTAGATTATCTATGTCATCTAGATGATCTAGATTATCTAGATCGTGATCTGTCCTAGATAATCTAGACAATCTAGATCGTGATCTGTCCTAGATAATCTACATGATCTAGATCGTGATATGTCCTAGATAATCTAGATGATCTAGATGTGATCTGTCCTATATTATTTATATGATCTAGATCGTGATGTGTCCTGGATAATCTAGATGATCTAGATCGTGATATCTGTCCGATGTAGACTATCTAGATCCTGATCTGTCCGATGTAGACTATCTAGATCCTGATCTGTCCGATGTATCTTATCTGGACCGTGGTATGTACGAGATGTGTCTTTTGTTAATAGTAGCATTCGTTGTATAGGCTACCGAGGGCGACGGGCTCGACAGGGGGCGCTTTAGTATTTCTTGGAAGTGTCATTCCGCGCTACTAATAGGGGCGCTGCAGAAGTTTCTGGGGTTCTGAACGTGAGGAGCTCAATATCTCACCCGAAATGTTTGTTCGAAAAAAAAATCGTTCGTTCGCGCAAAAACCCGACCTAGACTTTCCGTTGCGCTTGTCCTAAGACAAACCTACTCGTGGAATCATGATGCTAACCAACAGTTCGGCACTGGAGGAACTCAATCCGTCAGAAAGGGGTTGGCCAAAAAGGGTCAACCCCTATAGTGCGGTGACTCAGAGATAGATACATAAGATACACATAGCAGTCTTTAGCTTCGGTGTATAGGTGGAATCGTTCGTTGTATAATATCTACATGGGCCACGCGCGCGCTGCTCGCCGCGCTCGATATTTCAGTGTTCCGTCAGCAACAACCAGCTAAACCATGTACCCATCCGCCGTCCCGACTAACTGGAATGCGCCATGCTTCACCACTGCAGGCACGATCACTTGCGGCCCATGTACGTTGGCCGTGAGCGCAGTCCGGGATGTGGGCGGGGCCATCCACCACTTCGGAGCGTTCTCGGGATCTCCAAGGCCATCGGTAGGCACCCTCTCTCTTCCACCCCCCCCCCCCCCCCCGCCGCCATCTCGTCCCGCCCCCCACAGAAAACAACTACATGAATTCGAAGCTAATATCCGTTACATGCAAGAAAGCACGCACAAGGTGCGGAACTCCGCCTCATCAATGGTTCTTTGTATGAATAAGATGCAGGCTCATCGTTCGTGCCACTCGCCGAACGAAACACCTCACGGCGCTTCGCGCTTGGTGCACGCGATGTCTGCCTGGTCGATGAAAACCCGACGGGCTCCGTCCCGGCATCATTGTAGGAATGCGACGGCCTATGCTCATACGACTACGGCCATGCACAAACTGAGCACACACACCCCGTTACCCCTCCCCCCCGCTCGGTGCTAGCAATCTCTGCCTGGTAAGTGAATACCGGAGGTACCCCGTCCCGGCATTGGAAGAATGCGAGGGTGTATGATCTTAGGACTACGCTCGTGCATGATTATGGCTACACCTCCCCCCCGCCCCCCACTTCCTAATCTGACCATGCAAACCCTACCCTGTCTGGCTCTCAAACACTGTTAATCAGCTGCTATTAATATACCCTTGTTTACCCCCACACCATCATGTTGCGAGGCGAAACATGTACATACAGCACAGGACCAAGCAATACGAGTAGTGCTCGTGCCCCCCGCGATCATTTGTGTTCTTGTGTTCTCGTGTGGTGAGCCTGTGCACGCATAAAATCGCGCGACCGTTTTTTTTTTCTGCATTTTTTTGTTGTTGTTTGTTTTTGTGCTCGCATGGCAACAGTCAGCAGGGTAAGTACACCGTCCTCTTTTCCACTTGTTTTCCAACTTGCTCTATAAACAGTTGTACAGTAGATGCAGAAGTAGGAATAGAATACATGCAAAGGTTTGGTCTGGATCTCATCGTCATGTTGCGGTATTGCCTAGCAAAGGCGTAAGGTTCAGGGTGTGGGATATGGATATAGGGTGAAAAAAAGGGTTTCACGTGTCTTTGACAGCGTGTGCGTATAGGAAAAAGGGGACAATGAACTGGCATCATCCTCGCATATCAGTCAGTTCGTTCCGTGGCTGCGGGAATAGTACAAAGAGCTTATCTAAGGACACTAAGGGGGGAGACATTCTTGGAGCCTGCTTAATAGAGAGACCTTCATGGAGGTAGGCTGTGTGTATCAGGCGACTAAAGAAAAGAAGCGTTTGTGCCGTTCTTTATGGGTCTTAAAAATGCCCCAATTACGCCGAACGCATTTGCTAGCATAACGGAAATAAATATGCCTACCAGCCGTGCGCGGCCGAGAGCAGGCAAGGCAGTGTTTCACAATACTATGCTCGTTACTGTACGCTCGAAAAAACATATGTTCGAAGTACTCGCTGCTTTATGCTCTTAAAACTGACCAACTACGCCCAAAGCATGCTTTGATGCTCTGATATATGCGCAGTTATGCCAAAAGCATGCTCTTATGATCTTAAGAATGCGCAAGTATGCCAAAAGCACTGACTTTACATAGTATCCAGTCATATTAGTCTACAACGATGAAGGCCTGACTGTCTTGTGCGGCCGTTTACGCAGGCGGGGCAAATCGCGTATTTATCACTGGACAGCGCGAAGCGACTAAGACACGCGGCTCTGCACTCTGCCGGCCACGCGGTTGATAGCGCGATGCTGGGAGCCGTTGGCCCCGGTGTGTTCCTGCCCCTAAAGGGCTACCACTTCGAGGACGGCCCGAACGTTGAGTATAAAGGCGTTATCCCCGCGGGGATGGAGAAAGACGTCCTCGTTGAAAAGGTAAATAACCGGTATATTCATACACGAATGACTGCTGTGTAGTTATTTTTGTTGGGTGAAACCATTTTTTTTTCATGGGTCTCCAAGAGGATCTAAGAAAAAGAAAAAAATAGGCGAAAGCGAAAGCAATTCTTATCCTACCCGGAAAAGAGATGTGTTTTGGTCTTATTTTGGTCAAGGTCTAGCCGCGTTGTTTTTTTTGTTTTGTCTTCTGTTTTGGTAGTCGATTCGACCGCTTTCCCTACGAGTGGCCAGTAAAGTAAACCTTTTTAGCGTTCTTCACGTAACATAATGGGATCATGCACCTGGTGTTGTTTTTATTTGCCATCCAACCAATGTGCGGTGTTAAGTGTCAACAGCCAAAAGGATGATGAAATCCCTGAAAAATCCAGACCGTGAAAAAGTAAATTCGCAAAACAATAACTTTATCTAACAACCAAAAACTACGAATACTAGATGTTCGTCCACGCCCCCCTAGTCCTATCCTACCAGCTACCACGGCCAAGCCCCCCCCCCCCCCCATGTACGAGTATAGAAAGCGGGGACTTATTTATACCTGGTATATCCTTTTTGCATGTAGATGGTCGGCTCCGAGTCATCCCACACTGGGGGTGCAACAGATTCTAACAACTTTCGGAGTTCGTAACGATGAGGAGGCTCAACGTCTCACCCTGCAACATGTCTCCGAAGAAGTTCGTTCGCGCAAACCCGATCAAACGTTTCTACGCGCTACTCCTAAAACCCAAGATAATGGGTGAAATTGCCGTGCTAACCGATAGTTCCACGCTTGAGGAGCGCCCCAAGCGGTCAGATCGACCAGAAACATGTCAGAAACATATCAGATCGGTCAGAAACATGTCAGATCGGTCAAAAACGTGGCAGATCGGTCAAAAACATGGCAGATCGGTCAGAAACATGTCGGATCGGTCAGAAACATGTCGGATCGGTCAGAAACATGTCGGATCGGTCAGAAACATGTCGGATCGGTGAGAAACATGTCAGATCGGTCAGAAACATGTCAGATCGATCAGAAACATGTTGAGAAACGTTCAGGATAGAAAAGGTGCCACCCTTCCCGTGGGGTAAGTCGAAGCACACTGTTAATAGTATAGTATTTGCCGGAACTCCACCGGACAAAACTCCCATGGGCAGGTTAGGGATCTGGGTTGGGATTGGGATTAAAATCAGGGTTAGCAGCGTTTGGCGTAGGAGCTGGAGACGGCGGCTCGCCCTACGCTAGCGTTCGGGACCTCTGATAAATGGGTGAGGAATACATTCTGGTGGTACTGATGTTCCCAACGGCGGCAGCAGCCGTGGGGTGGGGTGAGTAGTGGGAGTGATGGGTGTTCGGTGGCGATTGTTTGACCATGCGGGGAGTGTGGTTTTGCTTGTCGTTTATTATGCGTACTGTGTACCACGGAAGACCCCCCCCCCCCCCCCCTCGCCCCCCCCCCGCCCCGCCCGCAGACGCCTGCTACCGTGAGGATGCACGTATGCTTTACGAGGCTCGTCCTCGCTTCAAGGAGCTCTACGCTGACTTTGAGGAAAAAAACGAACGTATACGTAGAAACCCGACGACCAATCCCATCGTTTGATGCGCGCTACGATAGAGATGCGTCACTTTTTTTCCTGAGGTTTTCTCAATTGGGGGGCTTAAGACCTCTCCCAAAAACTGATATGGAGAAAACTAGAACCGCTATTGCCGGATGAAACAAAAATCTCATGGCCTAGGTACACAACGAGAATCACGCAAAAAAATGTCGTATTTCCGACGATTTTTGGGTTAACCCCTTTACAACTGGAAACCCGTTTTTGGGGACAAAATTACTTGGGTCCAGTATCGGGAGGGGTTAGGGGCTCTAAAGGGGTTAAAGAGCCCCGTCATTTAGAGCACACTCTCGCCAAAAAAAGGTACACCTCTATCGTTGCATGCGTCGTGTTATCATAGGTACCAGTATAGGCACTACGGTGCAGGTGCAGGTGCAGTTGCAGGTGCAGGTGCAGGTTGCAACCCTTTTGTTTTCTGAGGCGTTTTTCTGAGGGCCTATACCCAACCCAACCCCAGAACTGCTTTTTGAGTAAAACTGAAAGTGCAATCCGATGAACAATCCCACGGCCTACGTACAGTAGGCAAAACCAGAAGAAAAAAAAATCATGATTTGCCAAACTAGAATACGACGTTTACAGACGATTCCGGGTTATAAGGCGGGAACCCCTCCTCCCCTGTCACTCAGATTTTTTTTTTTTTGGCGAAAAAAAGTGCTTCCTAAATCGTAGCACGCGTCCTTTGAGAAAAAACGAGTATGTGTATAATACAACCGCCGACGACCCGTCCCATATAGCCTAGGTACCTGGTACCAGTATATGCTGACGAAAAAAGGGACGTAAAACGCACATGGTATTTCAATAATACATGACGTGGGCAGTGTGGTTATTACTTGAGTAGCTTCATCAAGCAGAAACCATTTCGTCCGAAAAGTGGGATGTTTGTTGCGTTTTCCCACGTCGCTGATGGGGTTGAAAAATTGTGAGAGGAGTATTTGATACCGCGTCCGAATGTCATGTTGAAACCCAAGGCCAACCAACCCACCGACGTAATAAAGTAATAGTTGTCATGTTGTTCTCATGTTGAAACCCAAGGCCAACCAACCCACCGACGTAATAAAGTAATAGTTGGTTTGGAAATATAAAAAAATCGTTCAAGATCATGTGTTCTACTTGTTAAACCTTTGTGGAGGGCCGTGCACAGCAGTAGTGACAATTCGAACTATTAACGCGTTGTTATCTCGGTGCGAGAGCATGCAGCACACGGCGGCAGCAGCAAGCTGTGCGCGTGTCTTGCAGGCATTTGTGGTACTTGCATCGGAGTGCGGCAGTAAAGCCGCTGTGAAAACTTTTGTTTTCTAGCAGCCCGGGCTGGTTCGTGCGGAGCATTCTGCCATCCGGCAGTTTTTTTCGTTAATTTTTCCCTCCCTTAAAGAGGTGTAAAAGAAAAACATTTTTTTTTCGCTGTTTTTTTTTTTTTTTTTCGGGGGTTGGGTTAGGTTGGTCTGAGATTTGATTGTGACATTCGACCGCCGTTTCAATACTATTTATTATATGTTTTCCTGCCTAACTCCTCCTACCCGTACATCCAAGAAACACCCTTGGTGATACAGCGGCATTCTTGTGGTCCCCTCATTTAGTGCCGCTTGAGTAGTGCCGGTTCGCCCGCTTTAGTAGTGCCTGTCGCTTCGCTTGGCACAGACGGGAACAACTAGTGGCACCATGGCAACTATATGCGGAGTAGTAGTGCCGGTTGCCGCTATTGTGCAGGCATTCATGGCTGTCACAGACCGGTCCTGTAGAGGAACCACTTTAAACCGAAGCCAAAATCTCGGGGGGTCACTTGTAGCACCTGGCGGTGTTACAGTGGCTCGTGGTCGCTGATCCTGGGGCCTGGTGGTGGTGCTGCAGCAGTGGGTCGGGGTTGCTCACGCGAGTGACTCGCCTGTTCCTTGCGGCCTTGTAGGCCTTTGGCGCTTTTTGTTGTTTTGTAACTTTTCGCGATGTGAATCCGCGATGGAACGGATAGCTACGCTTAGTTTAGCTGCGCTGCCTGCGCCAAGGAAATTCCGCCTTGAGTGTTTTTCGTCGGCGAGGCACAGTGTCACTCATGGGAGTGGAGAAGACCCGGTGGTACAGAGAAAGGGGGGACATCATAGCATCATCGTAGCATTGGTCTAGTGCCGGTTGCCGCTATTGTGCAGGTATTTTTCGGCTGGCACAAACCGGCACTATAGAGGAACCACTACTGCTGCTGTATCATCGTAACATTGGTCTAGTGCCGGGTGCCGCTATTGTGCAAGTATGTTCGGCTGGCACAAACCGGCACTATAGAGGAACCACTACTACTGCTGTATCCCTATCGCCCAGCACGCAATCCCGGGTGCATTTCCTAGCCGACGTCCTGCGAAACCAGGGGAGGGCTTAGTTAGACACCACGAAAATCGTGGCTTCGGGAAGGTGTCGACAAGAAGCTTTTTCCCCTTAAGGGCTTCGCATGGCGTTTTTTTCACGCTCCCTCTTTCGCAAAAAAAAAAATGTGCAGCCGATGGGAGCTTCGTCTGAGCGGGGGGGGGTGGGAAGGGGTGGGTGTGCTCTCTCTTGCGTGTTATATTACACCGTATTGAGATGATTCTTGCGGTGTTTCGGTTCGTGCGTAAGATATTTATTGTAGGTGGTGCGAACACGGCGAGCGGAACTAACACGTACATGGTAATTTTGTTTCGGGCGGGTTCGACGCTGCTGCTGTTTGGGGGGGAAATTATGAGAAGTTTCTTCTAGGTGAACGGTGAAAAGTTCGAAAAATCACTGTAGGAAATCCCCCCCCAAAAATCTCAGGTTCTGCCGTCGACGCCATAATGTCAAGATATTGGACTAAGTGGTACGAACACGTGCTGCGATAGATAATAAGAGGTACGAATCACTTTTTTTTTCTTATAAAAACATATTTCGTGAATGCTTGGAGCGTCTTAACCGTAAATGATATGTGCCGATTCCATGCTAGGAAATTCAAATTGCAATATCTTCTTGGAACCAGTTTTTGTTTTTGTTTTAATACCTCGAGCGAGGCCATGGGTTTGTTTTGCTCGTCGGGTCCCACTTCTCGGTTTACTCTTATCAATCGGTTTTTTGAGTGACGTGTCGTAGAGCTCCTCCAGCCATCACCCTTACTTACAAGGGAAAATGCTGGTGTGCACGCAGCTCCAGCCACCGTACCATACTATGACACACGATGTGCATGGCATGTGTTTGTTCATTGGAGTCATATATACTCGTATGTGCTGGTGGAAGGTTGACCCGCTTGCTGCTGCGAAGAACGTAGGCTACTATTATAGCGGGCGGGGGGGTTGGGGGGAGGCGGGGCTTTGCTCTTGGCAGTGGCTTGGTGTCACTCGCGCGGGTGACCCCTCTGTTTCGTTTTTGCGGGCTCGATTTTTTAGTGCGGTTTGTAATTCGCGATGTGAATCCGCAATGAATGATGGAAGCTATAATACCCTCGCTTGTGCTGGTTGTGTAGCACTACCCAATGGCCCACGTAGTCACCGTGACCACGCGGGCCAGTGGGCAGAGCTGAAATAACCAACAAAAAGAGGGGCCAGTGGGTAGTGCTATATTACCAACATCTTGCGCCAAGACAAATGACCAAAAGTGTCGTTGTCCGTGAGGTGTTGAGTGAGCCGTGCGAATGGCGAAAACACGGTGGTCAAGTTGTGGGTACCGCCTGCACCGTAGCGTTGGTCCACACTAATTCCAAGTAGATTTCTCCCAAAATATAGGTGCGGTTACCTACCAGGTACAAAGTATATACGGTGGGTACTCCGACTTAACGCGTTCACTACTGGAAGCCCTTTTGGGGGACAAATTTACTTGGAGTTAGTATAGGGAGGGATTTGGGGGCTCTATAAGGGGTTAAAAGCGCCCAGGATAAGAGCGTTCGGGACTTAAGAGCGGTCAACTCGGCGTGTCCCGCGTACACTAAAGGCTGTATACTTCCCACTACAGATAGGAGCCATGTGCAGTTAACCCCTTTAGAGCCCCTAACCCCTCCCTATACTAAATCCAAGTAATTTTGTCCCCAAAAACGGGTTTCCAGTCGCAAAGGGGTTAAGCGCCAGTTTCGGCTTGTCGAAGTCGAGGCACCCCACTGTATCTGGTACATACCCAACCTAAACCTTGATAAAAACGCGTTCTGCGTGATGACACGACGAGCTTGTTTTTTTCTTTCTTGTTGTTGTGAGGCTGTTTTGTGAGCGATCGATGTGTTGATCGAGGAAAGACTCATTCATGCTGCATATTTGTGAGTATGGCGTAGTGTTAGAGCTGACCGAACGCATGCACGCGCGCCCCATGCCCGTTGCCCAACCACAACAACAGTTAAACAGCGAGCTCACAAGACTGGTGGCTGCAGATATGGAGACTGTGGTCCGAGTCGTGGATCAGGTGAAAAGACGTTTACACGCCACACAGATCAGATTCCTGTTGATGATCTATAGATGATCTATGATTTGCAGGGCAAACAGATTCCTGGTCAATTTGATCTGTATGTATATATGATCTGTATGTATAGCCTAGTATAGATCATGATGTCGGGTAGAGAGCCGACTTTCACATGTAAACATACATGTAAACTGGGTTGAGATCTGTACTACTTCGTATGTATACACAGATAGATCCCGCACAACATATCACAATGACAGGTGTAGGATATCTATAAGATCTGTATGATCTAGATGATCTGTATGATCTGTATGATCTGTCCGATATGAGTAAATATTCGAACGTCTTTGTACCTGGAAACCCGTTTGTGGGGACATGTTACTTGAAATTAGTATGGGGAGATTGTTTTTGGGCTCTAAAGGGGTTCAGGAGGCGTGGTTCCCTGTGTTGGTGTGTGGTGTATACCAACCTGGACATGAATGTAAGGATCGTCCGTCTGGGCATTCGTGTTAACAATGCCCAATTGGTCCTTACATTTTCGTCTGTATCGTCTGCGGTAGCATATACCAGGTGCAAGAAGTATATAGAGGCGTTTTTTTTCTCGTGGGAGTCGACGGAAGCCCCCCGTTTTGCGACGGATTTTCGCGAGAAAGCCGCGACCAAGACTATGGTAGGGGGGGGGGGGGGGGGGCATGTTAAGGGGGGCGTACTCATTTGTTGCTTGCCTTAGTCATTTGACCATTGACCACGCATCCCTTTCGAGACGGAGCACCGTTCCTACTCCTAATAGAGACAGACACCTCCAACATTTGGGCGCTCATTACGCTTCTTCCATGCACTACATAGAAATTGTTTGCTTATCCTATCCCCGTCCTGTTTCGCCGTCTGCGGCCACTAATAGCCTATCTCCTACGATACTGTAGGGGGGGTCCCTTTTTCTGGGCCTGGTTTGCAATGGCGCTCCGGGTCGCTCTCGCGAGTGACCCCCCCCCCCTGTTCCTTGCGGTCATAGGCTTTCGTTCGGGCTGTTTCCGTGCTGCTTCAATTTTCGGTATGAACCACCAACGAGACGGTTGAGCAAAGCTGCGCCGAACAAATCGCCTAACTAACGTGTCTTTGTCTCTGTGGTACAGACTCACTCGCGCGAGTGTGATGGTGTGATAGTATGATAGTATGATCGTATGATAGTATGATAGTGTGATAGTGTGATAGTATGATGGTATGATAGTATGATAGTATGATAGTGTGATAGTATGATAGTTTTTTTTTTTTTTTTTTTTTTTTTTTTCAGCACACTTTCACTTTCCAGCTTCTGGACAAGCCGTGGTCACAGGTGTCATCCCTTCTCCTCCCCGGTTCTTGCCTTCAATTTTTATCGCGCATAGGGTTCAGCATTCCCACTGCTCGTCGATTGTACATCGAATGTTGCTAACTCACGCTCTCGCGCTTTCCGCAAGTCAATTTGTCCACAAGAAAAAGTCCCAACGAGTTTATACGAGTATGCACTCGGCGGGGCTCGAACTCACGAAACTGACCTATACCAGGCTCGAGGATAACCTGATACGCCACCGGGGCGACCGGCCATAGTATGATAGTATGATAGTATGATAGTACGATAGCATAATAGTATGATAGTATGATAGTATGATAGTAAGATAGTATGATAGTATGATAGTATGATAGTATGCCAGTATGCTAGTATGATAGTATGATCGTGTGATCGTATGATAGTATGATAGTGTTATAGTGTGATAGTATGATAGTATGGTAGTATGGTAGTATGATAGTGTGATAGTATGATAGTGTGATAGTATGATAGTATGATAGTTAGATATACTTACCCGCTAGCGCAAAAGGGTATACTAACGACTGATTCTACGATAGCCTCCCCCAAAACCAGCGTTTTTATTTTAACGAACGTTTCATGGCTGCTCGACACAAAGAAGGGTACAAATAATACATTGAAAACAAAGTATAACAATCCGACAACGAATATAAGCTCGATCTGGAAAAAAGCGGCATAACTCCTGCTGTTTTGCGTTTTGTGTGACCCCGTTTTTTGCACCGAATTCCTGGGAATCTCACTGGAACTCTCAAAAACAAGTTCCAAAAAGTCAAGGTTGCACCCTCGCTCGTGGCACCCCACCAACCAGCAAACAGAGCTCCCGCGCGGCCATCGCCGGTTGAAGGCATTCTCATCTTGGGTGGGAGATGCCAGTTTCTGGAAGTGCTCGGGAGATAGTGCGCCGCAACAATCTGGACGAAAAACATAGGCATCGATTAATCGAGCATCTTCTCTCAGGCAGCGAAGATTATGGGGTCCTCGGCAAGCACGACGTCAACAACGCGGCCAAAACGTTTGCTTGCTCCCGGTACCAGATCCTGCGCGCGTGGAAGCGGTACAAGCAGCAGAAGGCTGACGGTGCCGACATCGACCTCCGCATCAGGCGGTACCAGAATTCTGGCCGCGAAGGCATCGACACAGCCAAGATTCTCGAGATCATTGAGTCTGTGCCACTGAAAAACCGCACCAAGCAGAGGGCTCTCGCCAAAGAAGTCGGCCCTCCCCCAAAAGTATTTTTCAAACATCCCCTCCCCCAAATGCATACTGAATGATGTTCATGCTTGTAATGCTGCTGTATGGCCTCATTTCGACTGTACCTGAATTGAGCTTATATTTTTCGTTTTCCAGATCGAGCTTATATTCGTTGTCGGACTGTATGATTTTATGATAGTGTGATAGTATGATAGTATGATAGTGTGATAGTATGATGGTATGATAGTATTATAGTATGATAGTATGATAGCGTGATAGTATGATAGTATAAAAGTATAATAGTATGACAGTATGATAGTATGATAGTTTGATAGTATGATCGTGCGATAGTATGATAGTATGACAGTATGATAGCTCAAACCCGCTAGCGCAGAAGGGTATATTAACGACTGATTCTACGATAGCCTCCCCCAAAACCCGCGTTTTTCCTTGAACGAACGTTTCATGGCTGCTCGACACAAGGAAGGGTACAAATAATATTGAAAACAAAGTATCCATATGGTTTCGGGTTGTGCACAAGGCCCATCGATCGGTGACGTCGGGGAGGGTGTCGTTGTCGAGGGACACACCGTATTTCAGGAGATACGGCCGGGATGTGCTGGTTTCGAAACCGGCGATTTCGTTAAAGAAAAGTTGGGGGGGCTACCGCCGTAGAACGACTCATTACCCCCCCCTGCCGTACCGTCATTGTTGTAGTATCATACCCCCTATTTTGGCTACCGGATTTGAGCCAGTCGCACCAGTCGCACGACTGACTCTCATGCACCTCACGAACAAAAAAATGCCTTGCTGGGAGCGAATTTGTTTTAGCGCGGCGTAGCTTACCGTGCATTCCATTGCGGCGGATTGGTATCATCGCAAAAATGAAGGCAGCACGAAAGCTTACGACCGCAAAGGAACAGGAGGGGGGGGGGGGGGGGGGGGGGGCGGGGGGTTCTCGCGCGTGAGTGACCCCGAGACGCTGCAAAGCAAAGCCCTTTACCCCCCCCCCCCCCCCCTCGAAAAAAGTTACCCCCCCTGACCGTACCCTGGGTCCTGCCCATGTAAAGGCTTCGTACACGTTCGTTCGTAGCCTGCTTTAGCCCCGCTGGGATTTGACGGAACCAACGAGCCAGGTTACAGCAGTAGGGAGGACACTCGATGAAAAATCGAAGAGCAGTGGGATTGATGAACCCTGTGCACGATAAAAAAATTGAAGGCAAGAACCGGGGGGGAGAAGGGACCACTACACCTGTGACCACGGCTTGTTGTCCAGAAGCTGAAAAGTAGACGTGTGTGAAAAAAAAACGGGGGGGGGGGAAGTACCCAGCCTACCGTAGGGGGGGGGAGTACTCCCCTGTTTTCTCTTTTCACTCCCTGTCTACCGTAGAGGGGCGAAGTACCCCCCCCCTGTTCACTGTTTTCACTCCCAGCCTACCGTAGGGGGGGAAGTACCCCCCCTCCTGTTCACTGTTTGCACTCCCAGTCTACCGTGCGAGGGGGAATTACCCCCCCCTGTTCATCGGTTTCACTCCCAGCCTACCGTAGGGGGGAGAAGTACCCCCCCCTGTTCACTGTTTTTACTCCCAGCCTACCGTAGGGGGGGAGAGTACTCCCCTGTTTACTCTTTTCACTCCCAGTCAACCGTAGGGGGGGAAGTACTCCCCTGTTCACTGTTTTCACTCCCAGCCTACCGTAGGGGGGGGAAAGTACTCCTCCCCTGTTCACTCTTTTCACTCCCAGCCTACCGTAGGGGGGGAGAGTACTCCCCTGTTCACTGTTTTCACTCGCAGCCTACCGTATGGGGGGAGAGTACTCCCCTGTTCACTCTTTTTACTCCCAACCTACCGTAGGGGGGGAAGTACCCCCCCCTGTTCACTCTTTTCACTCCCAGCCTACCGTAGGGGGGGGGAGTACTCCTCCCCTGTTCACTCTTTTCACTCCCAGCCTGCCGTAGGGGGGAAGAGTACTCCTCCTCTGTTCACTCTTATTACTGCCGGTTTTTCACCACTCCAAGACGAGTGAATCTGTCTGTACCTCACCGCAAAAATACGCCCGGCCTTTTTTTTTTTGGCGCAGCGTAGCTTCCTGTGCCGTTCCTGGCCCATTATCGCAAGATTAAAACAGCACGACGGCTTACTCCCTGCAGAGAAGCCGGGGGGGTCACTCGTGCGAGTGGCCCCGAGCCACTGCATAAAAACGCCCCGCAAGTATAGGAAACCCCTACCGCAGCCGTGTGGTCCAGACTGCGTTGTGGGACTCAAGACATGATTGTTTGGAGGGTGTTCGTTTCGTCGAAAAAAATGATGTGTTAAACGTTAAAACCGCGTTGTGGGACTTGAAGATATGGTTGTTCGAAGGGTGTTTTTATGATGTTGGGGGAACAAAATGTATTAGCAACATTAAAACCGCGTTGTGAGACTTGATACATAGTTATCCAGAGGGTGTTTGCGATGTCGGGTAACAAATGCATTTTTACTTCACCCCTTTAGAGCCCCCAACCCCCTCCCTATACTCATTCCAAGTAATTTTGTCCCCAAAAGGGGGTTCCAGCTGTAAAGGGGTTAAAAACCGCGTTGGGGCTTAAGACGTAGTTTAGGTCGAAACAAAACGACGATTACGGCATGCCGAAACGGTCATACATGAGGAATCCCGGGCTGCCGGGGCAAGAAGAGGCGTGTTTGTTCCTAATCTAACCCTGATCTGTAGATGGTCGGTGCCTTGCGGGGCAGACAGGTCCCTGGTCAATATGATCTGCATACACTATTAATGGAAGGAAGACGTACAGCAGTAGGACGCGCGCGGAGCATGATAATATGCTTTTTCTTTTGTTGTTGTTGTTGTTGTTGTTGTTGTTGTTGTGGTTGTTGTTGTTGTGGTTGTTGTTGTGGGTGGGGTTGTTGTTGTGGTTGTTGTTGTTGTGTTGTTGTTGTCGTTGTTGTTGTTGTTGTTGTTGCTTTTGCTCTTGCTGTTACTGTAGCTGTTGTTTTTGTTGTTGTTGATGTTGATGTTGATGTTGTTGCTTTTGCTGTTGCTGTTGTTTTTGTTGTTGATATTGATGTTGTTGTTGTTGTTGCTTTTGCTTTTGCTGTTGTTGTTGCTGCTGTTGTTGTCGTTATGGTTGCGCACTCTTCGTCCTAGGATGTAGACAAGAACCGCGTTTTTTTTTATTTGTCGCTTTTTATCCGTAGATAGACAGACCTGGGTCCTAATGTATCAAAATTTATAGTACAGGTCTATAAGTCTCTAGGAGGGATCTTTGGTATGTTCTGGGCTTGAGAAGCCGTGAGATGTGGCTTGAAATACGGCAGCAGCAGCCGCAGCCGCAGCAGCAGCAGTGCAACTGTTTTCATCGGAATCGCGTTCAAAAGGCTTCCTCCGCTGTGAGATACAGCGGGCAGTCTGTCCGTACGGTGCTACCATGTGCCAACCGCAACCAACCGCAAGAAGAAGCGCAAAAAACAATTAATGCAGTCTCTATATCATATATCGTACTCAGCATATACATATCGTGCTTCGATTTGATTGGGGGGGGCTATCTTACGATTTATATCGAGGTCGAGTAAGAGAAGATACGTATCAAAAACGGCTTGACACGGGCATACTACCACTGGTACGTACATAAATACTCACTCCGATTTTAAGAGAAATGCATGTTTAACATAACCCCCCTTAGCACTTTGCCCACAATGTCATTTCTTCTTTTTTGCGACAAACTACTTGGAATTAGTCTGGGATAATTTTTAGTTTCTTCAAACAAAAACAAAAATCCTCCGGTGGATGTGGGGAAAAATAAAAGCTTAGTAAGCCTAACCACACTTCCAAGTATTTTCATGCACGTCGTGCGTCGAAAAATAAAAGCTTAGACTAGTCTAATAAGCTCAACCACACTTCCACGTATTTCCATGCACGTCGTGCGTCGATTTAACTCGATTGCATTCGCAATCCAGCGCTACGAGTAGCTGGTGTGTCCTTCGGTTCTCGCATTACCTGTTAGTTACAATTAGCGGTAGTTTTTAGCATTGCAGATTGGTAAAAGGGGTAAGAGATGCATCCTTCTGTTCGTGGTTTAATTCACACGAAACACCATCATCATATACGTACGTCGTACCATTAATGAAAGTATAGATATATGTACCACGCAGCTTGCAGAGTTGAGTTTCAACCATTCAATCGGCCGTACTCACGTCTGACGTTTTTCAATGTTTGATTTTTTTTTTTCAATCGTTTAGCCCCCCCCCTGTACATGGATGGTTGGGTGAACCGTCGATATATAACATTATATATACACATATATATATATGTACTATACTGTATGTGGTTCTACCGGGCGGCTCTTGTCACAGCTGACTGAACCCCCCGCCGCAATACTCCGAAAGATATCGCGCGCGCGCATCACCAGTCACCACGCATCACGCCCCTCTCCTCCAGGGTTACCCCGGCATATTCATATTCAAAATCACGTGCTAATGACATGCACATGGCATATATACTTGATGACCAACGTACCTCTCACAGCTGAAGTGTACGTGACGTTTCATTTTTTTTAAATATCTTCGTATATATATGTTTATGTGTACACCTGATCGTTACTTTGGTATACTTGATGAGCAACTTATTCAAGTATGGCGTGCTTACTACTATTAATATGTGTATGTACTGGTGGTACGATATAATGGAGTACTTGATGAGCAACGTAGTTACATATACGTATATCGTATGCGCAGTATGTATACTTGGGAGTATTTAATTAGTGTCTTTGTATGCATATATGTTATGAAAATAAAAATACACTCCAACCGGCGGTGAGATCGAAGATGTCGTCGAAACTCATCTTTGCAAGCTGTTTGTGATGCTCCGATCGCGCGTATTACGGGGTGTGTGTCCTCATTGAGGACATAGGTCGGCGACTCCCCTTGGAACTACAGTGTAACATATATATTTATCTTCCCGCAAAGCTTCTTAGTCCTGTTGACCCTGGCGTTAGCAGGGTAGTCACCGACCTGTATCCTTCACGAGGGTATACACACCCCGTAACACGCGCGGTGGAAGTATCACACGCAGCTTGCAAAGCTGAGTTTTGATCAAAAATTCCTCTTTGGTCGATCTCATCATCATCATCACACACAGCTCAAGTGTATTTTTCGTTCATCTAAATGTGTGTCTTCCCTCGGCAAAAATTTCTCACATCCGGGGAGAAAGAAGGAAGTGCTGCATGCAGCACTAACAGACCCGACATATTGATCGACCGCCCTCGAGCCGGGCACGACGCGGCGCGGCGCGGCTACAGCAGCAAGTTCCCCATTTTTCCCCCTCATACCTCATACACAAAACGGTTTTCCTCAGCCCGGAAGCGGTAGTATGGTAGTAGTAGTAGGTGTTCATGCCGAAGGAGGCGTGTACCCCTTTTCCATTTTTTAAAAGTGCCCTATATATGATAAGAGGTGCTCATATCGAAGGAGGCGTGTACCCCGTTTGCAAGTTTTGAAAGTGTCCTATTTATAAGCCTACCTCCACGAGTTTTCGTCTCCATATCGAGAGTGCTATGCTAGTATAATATCAACCATTTTTTTCTGTACACGCCTTCCGGGCCATGTGAAACCCTTTTTTATCCAATACCCGTATCTTACATCCTGGATCCTGAGCGTTTGGCAGGCTCTCAGGGCAATACCATAATAATTCGACTGATAAAAAATGGATCCTATCGGGATTATTGATACCAGGTAGTATTTTCCAGGCATTTTGTCCGCATGCCGGGAGTGCAGTGCTCAAACGGTTGATGCTTTTCCAACCCCTAAAAGTATCCTATTACAGTACTAGTAATCTGTTTGCACAACAAGTGTTTTGTCGCTACATCGGGAGTGAGTGCAGAGCTAAAGTTAAGTTACCAGACATGGTACTGCTAGGTGTTCCTGTCGAGGGAGTTTCAACCCTTTTCCAATTCCTAATGTTAATGGCATTCTAGTCTTTTTCCAAGTGTTTTGTCGCCGTATCGGGAGTGCAGTGCTAAAAAGTTCAGCTACAAATCTTGTTATTAATAGGTGTTCCTATCGAGGGAGGCGTTTTAATCCTTTTTTCCAACTCCTCAAATAAGTAATCTTATCAGTAGTCAGTTTCCCAAGCGTTTTGTCGCCCCCCATGCAATAGTACCCATTGCTGTCTCTGGAGTGACCACACCCGAAACCAAAGTAGCTCGTTGGCGCTGTCATCCATAGGCAAGAAGAAAGTAGGCACAAGGTGCCGAAGTCCGTCTTACGGGCGGTTCTTGGAAGAATGCAGTTCACCCTTCATGCGACCCGCCGAACACTTCTCGGCGCTTCGCCCTTGGTGCAAGCAATGTCTGCCTGGTTGATGAAAACCCGACGTGCTCCGTCCCGGCATACCAGGTAGTAGGGATGCGAGGGTCTATGGTCATACGACTACGGCCGGCCATGCACGAACTGAACAAATTGAGTACCCTCCCATGCTGGATGGGGAAATATCCAAACATGTTGATATTTTGAAAGGAGTTGCACAGGGATGTACACGTCACCCAATATATTCAAGGTATACGTTAATAACATGATAGTAGCAGTCGGAGAAGCAGTCACGATGGGGGAAGATACGATGTCGGGGTTGATGTTTGCGGATTACTTGGTGGGGATATCAGAAACACCCGAAGGGTTGCAGAAACAGATCGAGAAATCACTAGAGTACACTGGAAAAATGTAATGGAGAGTGACAGCAAACGTGAAAAAATGCGCAGTAGTTATATGTGCCGGTCGCCCCGGTGGCGTATCAGGTTATCCTCGAGCCTGGTGTAGGTCAGTTTCGTGAGTTCGAATCCCCCCGAGTGCATACTCGTACAAACTCGTGGGGACTTTTTCTTGCGCACAAATTGCGGAAAACGCGAGAGCGTGAGTTAGCAACACTCGATGAAAAATCGACGAGCAGTGGGATTGCTGAACCCTATGCGCGATGAAAATTAAAGGCAACATTCGGGGGGGAGAAGGGACGACACCTGTGACCACGGCTTGTCCAGAAGCTGGATACTAGATGTGTGAAAGAAAAAAGAAAAAAAGGTAACGAAGATAAGGTGAATCCGGTAAATTCAGATGGAAGTGGGGAGAAGATGAACTAACGATCGTAGACCAATATACGTGCCTTCTCGTAGACATCTCAAAGGACTGCTCTTGGGATGCACATCGTATCGGAAGTAGTAGGCCAGGGTAAACCACAAGTAGGCAAGATGGATGCGATCCTAACAGACCCGCACCTTGACACTGGGATTAAAAGATGCATTCTGATTGATGTGATTGTACCAAAGGTGAGAGTATGCAGGAGTAAGTATGGGAAGGGAGCGCGTGTATTCTGATTGGTGTGATTGTACCAAAGGTGGAGTGTGCAGGAGTAAGTATAGGAAGGGAACTGGAAACAGCAGTGCAGATGACGGCAGCTAAATATCTGTAAACATCAATAGTCAGGTCCCCTACACGAAATCGCAGTTTCAGCTTTTTCGCGCAGTCCGTTGGGCCATACAGATACGTTTTCTTTCCAATATCTTCTCCCAACCCCCCGTATCAGGGCATTGATTAGCTGTTGTTGCGCTGTTGCGCGCGCTCAACATTTGGGTGAAAAGAAACGTTTTGGGCAACACGCGATTTCGGGCGCGCAACATTTTTCGCCGCAGCCAGGCGAAAAATTTTTGGTGCGCCATATTTTCGCCGAAAACGATTTTTGGGGGGGGGGCATCTTTTTTGCGCCGCAGGCGAAAAAAAAACTGGGTCTGCTTTCGCCGCAGGCCATTTTGGGGGGGGGGCATCTTTTTTGCGCCGCAGGCGAAAAAAAAACGTGTCTGTTTTTCGCCGCAGGCGATTTTTCTCTGGGGAGGAGTTTTTTTCTAAATCGCCGTATGATGGGCGTTTTTATTTTTTGAAGCACTTTTTGTCCAATTGGCCGGAGATGAACATTTTTTAGGCCCTTTTTCCTGTTCGCCATTGTCGAAAACAATTAGTAAAGACACTAGGCACTAGGTATATACTATTAATAGGCACCTTTTGCTGTGCGCCGCAGGCTTTTATTGTTTTGAGGGCACCTTTTTCTCTTCGCACTAGTAGCCGGAAATAAAAGTTTTTTTTTTTTTTTTCGCTTTTTTCGGCCGTACGTAATGTTTGGTTTGGCGCGTTTTGTGGTATTCGCCGTAGGTGTTATTATTATTCTTATTATTATTATTATTATTATTATTATTATTATTATTATTATTATTATTATTATTATTATTATTATTATTATTATTATTATTATTATTATTATTATTATTATTATTATTATTATTATTATTATTATTATTATTATTATTATTATTATTATTATTATTATTATTATTATTATTATTTTGCTATTCGCCGTCGTCGATTTGGTTTTGTGAGTTAACTTTACACTTCGCGATAATACAATACCTGGCTGGTATTACAAAGAAACACAAGGGCGGAAATATACATTTTTTTTGTTTCAGGCACCTTTTTTTGTTCTTCGACGACGTTTTCTGCGGCGTTTTCAGGCATATTTATGCGGTATCGCTGTACTGATGTACGATAGGGCGAAACAAGTCTTGCACCGGAAATGGAAGATTTAGAGCAGATAGCCTGCCATGTCGGGTTTTACCGGCCAGGCAGATATTACGTGCAGCGCAACTAAAGATCTAGGGAGGGGAGGGGAGGGGGGTTCTTTTCTTAGTCATGTCTCTCGGATGTGGCGTCGTCGGCCATACACTGGCTTATCCTCAGGTTTGCTGCTGCTGCTGGTGTGCTACTCGAGCGGTAACATGGAAACGACACAGAGACTGGGCATTGGGAACGTCACCGATCACCGACGATGTATGTCGATATGGCGAATGGCGAAGAATTTAGTATTGATATGTTTATTTTTTATCGATTGGCCTGGGTGCACCTGACTTCGGGAGTGTACGCATAATACTAACACTAGTACTATAAATAAATGCGACCAAATCGTTTCTGCTTCAAGACATCCCAAGGCATCCTGATACACGCCTTTCGAGGTTCCGGAGGCGTTTACACGTAGTTCGTTACTTGGTTTTCAGGCGTATATTCGCGCATATATCGCATGTTTTTTGCCTCCGGCGGCCCTCCGGGGGCGACATCCCTAGGCATCCTGATACATGCCTTTTCGAGGTTCGGGAGGCGTTTAAACGCAGTTCGTTACATGGTTTTCAGGCGTGTATTTGCGCAAATATGGCAATTTTTGGCCTCCGGCGGTTCACCGGGGGCCCTCCCGGGGGCCCTCGCGAGGGGGGCTCCGGGGGCGACATCCCAAGGCATCCTGATACACGCCTTTTAGAGGTTCGGGAGGCGTTTAAACGCAGTTCGTTATATGGTTTTTAAGCGTATATTCGCGCATAAGTCGCACTTTTTTCGCCTCCGGCGCTCCGGGGGCCCACCCGGGGGGCCCTCCGGGGGCCCTCCCGGGGTCCCTCCGGGGGCACTCGCGCGCAACACGCCTTCGCGAAACAGACGCCGAACCACTCATGGATGCCCTGTCCCGTATATCTCTAAGTGTTTCTCTTTCACCTTATTTCTTAGCGCTTGCCTTTCCCTTTCTTGTATTCTTTCTTTTACTTCTGTCTTGTACCAGCCAAACGTCTCTTATAGACGGTACCTCTTCTTGGTCTCCCGCTGAATCGTTCCATGTTTTCTGGACTACGTTATCCCATCTTATTCCAGCTCGCACTTTTGTTGTTTTCTCCCATATACAGCCTTATCAACTGTGGGCGGCAACCTCTTTTCTGGCGTATTCTTTACTTTATATTGTCATTTCAACTTTCTCACTCCTCTTTTTGTTTTAAGTGGGTACATTCCTAGCTCTAGTTCTGCTCTTAATACTGTAATACTCGTGGTACTTGAGAATCTTATTCATCAGGGCTTTTCACGGGTCACTAGATAGTTTCTAGACTCGTGGGTCGAGTTGGGTCCGGTTGGGAGGTCTCACGGTACGGTTCGGTCCGGGTCAGGAGGTTTTAAAGTCTCGCGGGTCCGGTCGGGTCGGGTGGGATCACCCTGACCGGACCCGACCCGCGAGAACTGACCTGACCCGTGATAAGCCTTGCTATTAATAGTACCTGGGTACTGCGGTACACCACTTGCTATCGTGGGGTTGATCGTGTCATACTCCTCGGAAATCCGAGGCTTGATCCGCAGTCAGTCGAGGCTTATGAGTGCCCACAACCAGACCCCCCAACTACATGGCCGGGAGCGCAGTTCTAACCTGGCTAAGAGCTTTTGCCAAACTCATGAAATGAATGAACGTATCCTGCTACGTGTAGTACCGGGTTCGACTAATTCTACGATAGCCCACCCCCAAAAACCAGCGATTTTATTTGACGAACGTTGCATGGATGATCAACACGAGCAAGGATGCTATGAAAAACACATCTTCACATAGTTTTCTTGTTTGCAATGGACTATCGAACAATGAGGTCGGGGTGGCAAGGGGCACCGTTTATCAGGAGATTCGACCGGGAGCTGGTTTCAAAACCGGCCATTTCGTTGAAGAAAAGTTGGGGGGGTAACCGTAGAACAACTCGTGCCTGGTAGGTTTTTTTTTTTCCCATGTGCTTTGTCCCCATGCCGAGAGTGTGTCGTCCCACAATGGGAGTTGCACGTTTTTTGCCAAAGTTTTTTCTGGCCGATCTGAACGATCTGAACGATCTGAACGATCTGACCGATCTCACCGATCTCACCGATCTAAACGATCTGCCGATCCGACCGATCTGACCAATCTGGCCGATCTGGCCGATCTGGCCGATCTGGCCGATCTGGCCGATCTGACCGATCTGACCGATCTGGCCGATCTGACCGATCTGACCGATCTGACCGAGCTGACTGATCTGACCGAGCTGACCGAGCTGACCGATCTGACCTCCTAAAGTATGGAACTATACTATCGGTTAGCATGATACTTTTGCGAGTACGCTTCGGAGCCTGTTTTTTAGGACTAACTAGGCCATACAAATGTTGGTCGGGTTGCGGGGAGGAATGTCTTCGGAGTCGTGTCTCGGGTGATGATATTGATGATGTTGATATCGAGGTCCTCGTGTTAGAAGGTCACAATTTTTTTAGAATCTGCCGCACCCCTAAGGTGGAGATGGCTCGAGTGCGGTGCTAAACGGGTGAGATGACACCACCGCTTGCCAACGCATGCAAAGAGTCCTGGTCTCTACCCCCATTGTCATTTGTCTTTTCCCCTTGTTGGGGGTGGCTGACCTCACCTCTAGAAAATATTCTCCAACTCCTGAACGTTGTCGTACTCTATTTGTTTTATAAGTGTTTTGTCCTGACGTGGCGAGTGCGGTGCTGGTTGGGGGGAGGCAACAGCCTATTTACTAACTAGAAGAGTTATCCCAGGCGATAACCTCTACTGTATCGGGAGTGCAGTGCTATAGGCCCAGGCTATGGTACCATAAGGGTCCCCCTTTTAGGGCCATTGTATGGCGTAGCTCGGGGTCGATCGCGCGAGCAACCCCTCTGTTCCTTGGCAACCTTGCGTTATCTTCATGTTTTAAATTGACGGAATCAGTCTGCAATGGGATGGTAATCTGCGCCACGCCAAAACAAATCGCCTGAACTAATCTGCGCCACGCCAAAACAAATCGCCTGAACTATTTCCGTCCGTGAGGTACTGAGTATACTGAGTCACTCGCGCGAGTGGCTCAAGCCCAGTGGTGGAAATGGAGATATATTGTAACATCGTCATAACATCCTCCCTACTAATAATAGCGTACCCACACTAATCCCGAGTGGTTTGTTCCCATATCGGGAGTGCAGTGCCAACAGGGTGAAGAGCAAGCCGGCCAATAAGCGAGCCGGCGTATATATATATATATATATGTATGTGTATACTTGTATACATTTTTTTTTTTTATCATTCCTTTTATTATCTTCGCAGGTTTCCTTTCTCCTTTTCCTTTTGTCTTTCTCCCTCCCTACAGTAGACGTATCTCAGACCCGGGGTCACTAAGCGGGATTTTCTCCCCCTTCCCCCCTCCCCCCCCCCGCTACGGTACGCGCATTCCTTTTTGTCGCCGAAAAATTGCAGCTGTTTTTTCCCTCGTCGACCCGCGTCGAGTTGTGTATGTGAACGATCAAGCCATCCACCGAGAAAGCGAGCAAGAAGCGAGCAAGAAACACCTCTTACTCCAACGACCCGGAGTTTTTTTTAATCTAAATGCTAAAGACTGTAATTATTATCTCACGCTACAGTACCGCCAAGTGCTCTGTCCTTAGTATTGAAACCGTCAAATGTCACAATCCAAGGCCCTCCCAACCCACGCAAAACCAGTGAAACAATACGTTAAAAAGTTATTTCCCTAATATATTTTTCTATTTCTGAGCGTTTTTTTTTCGTGGGTGAGTGGGTGGGTTGGTTGGCCTTGGATTTATATGACGTTCGCCTGCTTCAATACTATTGTTAGTAGATGTTTTCTAATCCAAACAAATTTGAAAGTCGAAAACACCGTACCAGGTATCCAATAGTGCCTGTTGATGGCGAACACACAACCCCACACTAAATTCCACTGTAGTTTGATCGCGAAAACGTGGGTGCAGTTTTGAAGCGTTTAACTGGCTGACCCCGAAAACCGCTCGTGCTGCGCGCAGGATCGGGGAGGAAGCGGCGATGTACCGGAAGCCGGCACCGACGGAGGTGGAGGATTACCGGGGCTCGGGGTAGGAGCAACTCCAGTAAATAGTAGCGAAGAAAAAGCAGGGGCGCAGGGACGGGGGACGGTTGGCGGGGTAGGAGGAGAAGGAAGAGGGGGAGGAGGAGGAAGAGGGGGGGGATCAGGCGGGGCGGCGGCGGCGGCGGCGGCGGGGGGCAAGCATGGCATTGTGAACCGCATCGTGACTGTGGGCGGTCTCTCCTGTCCGTGCGGCGGCACCCACGTTAGTAGCACGGGAAAGCTGGAAGGCGTGCGCGTGACGAAGGTCAAGGCGAAAAAAGGCACCCTCCGCGTTAGCTACACCCTACCACCACTCTCACAGTGATTGAAAGCTCGTGGCTAGTAGAACCTTTGATACGTTGCTCGTGGCCAGCTCTTGGTAGAAGCTCGTCGTTGGTCTTTTTTTGGTAGAAGGTCGTCGTGACTAGAATTGGATAAAAGCTCGTGGCTAGACTTTGACCGTTTTATTCGTGGCCAGCTCTTGGCAGAAGCTCGTGGTTAGCTTTTTTTTTTTGGTAGAAGCTCGTCGTGGCTATTAATTGAATTGGATAGAAGCTTGTAGCTACAGTTTGATGGAAGCTCATGGCTCGCTTGATAAAAGCTCGTTGCTACCTTTATTTTTATACACTCACGTCAGGAGGCACGGGACACAGCTGGAGGGCATGCCGCGTGAAGGCCAAGGCTTACAAAAGGTACCCTTGAGGACAAACGCTACCGTAGAGGTGCACTTTTTTTTCCGGAGCTCTCCTTGCTTGAGGAAGGTCTAGGTATGACTGGTTCTACGATACCCCCCCCCCCCCTAAAACCCGCGATTTTCGTCAACGAACGTTTCATGAATGCTCGACACGAGGAAGGATGAAATGAAAAACAAATACCTTCACATATTTCTTGTTTGCAAAGGACTCTCGAACGATGGCGTCGGGGTGGCAAGGGGCACCGTATATGATGAGACACGGCCGGGAGCTTTAATCAAAACCGGCGATTTCTTTGAAGAAAAGTTGGGGGGGGGGCTACCGTAGAACAACGCCTCGTATACGTACCTCACCCAAAAGCCGACTTCGAGTGAGCAAACTGAAGATGAAAATCCGATGAACGAACCCGAGGGGCCCCAGGTATACAAAGCGCTCTTTTGGCTCAACAAGAAGTGCAAGGTTCCGACGATTGTGGTTCGAGGTGCCTCGTCATTCACATACTTTTTTTTGTTTGTCCCAGTAAAACGTGCTGTACTATATTAATACGTCTTTCGTAGAGCGCGCCCCCCCCCTTTTGTGTCTGCTGCTCGTACACCTTTTCCGTGATATCCGCGTACTTTTAATGGTGAAGTCGGGGCTGGCTCTTCACACTTTTTATCGCGGATCATAGGTCGGATCCATCCTTAAATCACGATTTATTGTCTTTCGGGGCTGTCAGATCACCCCTGACCGGTCTGTATGATCTGCATGACCTAGGTCATAACCCCTTTTACGATAGAGGTATACCTTTTTGTGGCTATTTCTACGATATAGGTATACCTTTTTTTGGCTATTTCGTTTTCTGAATAGCGGGACAAAATCGTAGGAATAAAATATATAATAGGCCATTTCTTTTGCGTTATTCTCGTCGTATACCATAGGGGGGACATGGCAGTTTTCAATCCCCCCCCGGTGTTTAGCAGAGTGAATTTTTCTTCACATCATCAGTTTGTGGGTTAAAGTATTGGCATGTCTTAACCTCCCAAATTGAGGAGTAGTATTAAGAAGAAAAAAGGTGGTGCACCTCTACCGTTGCCGGATGGAAGCAGGATTTTCCGCACGAAGCTGCTTGATCTAGCGCGTGCTTCTTCTCGGGCTTGGTTCGAATGACACAGATCTTACACACATCATATCCCATCCATAGACAGACGATCTAGACGATCTAGACGATCTAGACGATCTAGACGATCTAGATCGGAATGTTCTGTCCGATGTGTGCTGAGATTTTGACACAACCGCGTGGGTAACTTTTGATAGACAAAGCTCGTGGCTAACTTTTGACGAGGAAAAGCTCTTGGCTAACTTTTGATAGACAAAGCACGTGGCTAACTTTTGGTAAGGAAAAGCTCGTGATTAGCTTTTTGATAGCGGAGCACGTGCCACACCAGCGGTAAACAAGCGCAAGCGCAATGAACTCGGCGTTGTTGGGCGACGCAAGGCGAGCCTGTTCATCTGCAAGGCCGTTAAAACCCGTAATATACTAGAACTTACCGTGGAACCGCACCGACGTGTTTTGGGGACGAAAACAACTTAAAATGAGTGCGTTACTTGAAACTAGAGTAGGATAATTTTCCCAGCACCAATAATACTGCAAAAATATTTTTTTGGGCTCCCTTTCAGAACTTCTCGCACGTTTTTTTTTCCGACAGATTACCTGGAGCTGTGTGTAGGGTGGGAAGATACTTTTCGCTGTAGTCAAGGAGTTAACCCCTTTACAACTGGAAACCCGTTTTTGGGGACAAAATTACTTAGATTTAGTATTGGGAGGGGTTCGGGGGCTCTAAAGCGGTGAGAACTCTATCGACGATGGAGCGCTCGCGCCACTGTGGCACGCTGGATTGGATGTGTCATTATGTGATACCACGGGGTCTAGCATCATACAGCGGGCGGGCGCGGTCGCTGTGGGCAGCTCAGCCAATGTTTTCTTCGGTCGATTTTCCCGATCAACACACCTATTAGTAATAATAGTGCATCTTAGCTTGAGTTTTTTTTTTTCTGTCACTACAAAAAAATTAAACTATCGCGTATTGCATGCGATTTTCCCGATCACTCTACCAGGGTATGTCTGATCATGTACGTGTCGAATTTTTATTTGTTCAAGGGTACCGCGGGTGCAATCCACGGCAATTTTGTTGCAGTACTTAGAGACTACATTTATTTTCGTTTTGTTCTAGGTTTTGATCATCCCTGCTACTATGTTTTCGCACTTTCTCTTTCTCTTTCTCGCTCCCTAGACAGACGTAACTCAGGTCCGGAGTCACTAAGCAGGCGTTCACCCCCCTTCCCCACTACGGCACGCGCGTTCTTTTTCACCGCGAGAGAAGACTCCCAGCTATTTATCTTCCCTCGTCGACTCGCATCGAATTGCGCCTACTACCCACGCCGCGCTCTCAACAGTTGATTCTACTGCTGTTGTTGAGCTATCAATAGTGATGGATCAAAGAAAAAAGTGTTCGCATTCTTTCCACGGAATTTCCGCTCGGTTTGGGTTGTTAGCAAGGTCAACGACGATTTTCTTGCACTTCGTGCGCAACTTTCATACATTGTGAAAAATATACTCTGAAGTATTACTAAAAAGAATACTTTGAAGTGTAGTCTATATATTATAAAAATAAAAATACACTCCAGCTGTGAGATCGAAGATTTTGTCGAAACTCATCTTCTTGGAAGCTGTGTGTCATACGCCGATCGCGCGCATTACGGGTTGTGTGTCCTCATTGAGGATATAGGTCGGCGACTCCCCTTACAACTACAGTGTAGCTATCAGGGTCAACAGAGTGAAGTTAGTCAGTCTGTGCGCGGAAAATATAAAACCCGTTTCTGAGGGGGACAAAATCTGACAGCTGTGGAAGGAAATGTATCATTTTATCAAGTGAATCCTGTAAGTCGAATAACCTGTGAGGGGAGGGCGGAGTGTGGGGGCTATGGGCTTGAACAAGAGGGAGCGGGGGGCGGGGGGCGGGACGGGCGGGGCAACTCAATCTGTGTGTGGAAACTACAAAACCTTCAAGGGGATAAATCTGACGGTTTTGGAAGGAATACACCAGTTTATTATGTGTATCCTGTAAGTCGTACAACCAGTGAGGAGAGGGCGGAGTGTTCGAAGGGGTGGGTGGGTGGGTCGGGGGGGGGGGGGGGGTTGGGGCAAAAGGGTTTTTAACAGCTTTCGGTCGAATAGGTGTAGGGGTTTGCTTCACGCGTGGTGCTAGGTCTAGGCGATGGTGCGGGTGGTGGGGAAGGAGGGGGCGTTGGGGGGGGGGGGGTGATGAATTGGAGCAGGGGCATGGATGGCTCTAGAAAGATAATGAGGTGATTTCGATTTTAGGTGGGGCGTTTGAGCAAGAGGGAGCGTGGAAAAAAAAAGAGGGGGGGGGGGGAAGAGGGGGAAAGGCGGGGGGGGGAGAGGGGGGGGAAGGGTTTTCAACAGGCTTAGGCCGCATATATGTAGGGGCTTGCTGTACGCGTGGTGCTAGGCCTAGGCGTTCGTGCGGGTGTTGGGGAAGGAGGGGGTGTTGGGGGGGGGGGGGGTGAAATAAAGCTACGTCATGGAGGGCTAGAAAGATAATGACGTGATATCAATTCCGTAGAAGTGTTTTATAACTCTGGCCGATTTCGATTTTAGGTGGGTCGTTTGAACAAGAGGAAACGGGAAAAAAAAAAGGAAGGGGAGGTGCGGGGGGGGGGGGAACCGGAAATGAGTTGGAGCTACGGTATGGATGGCTAGAAAGATAATTAAATGATATCATCTGCCTGGTAGTGTTTACTACTCTGGTAGAATTTGATTTTAGATGGGGCGTTTGAACAATAGGGATCGGGGGGGACGAGGGGCGGGGGGCGGGCGGGACACTTCAATATGTGCGCGGAAACTACAAATCGTTGAAAGGGACAAATCTGACGGTTGTAGCAAGAATACATCCCTTTATATCACCTGCCTGGTATTGCTTATTATTTTCGCATATTTGATGCTATAGCTGCATAATTTGTTATTGAACATGTTGGATCGCAAGATGGAGTTTTTCAATCCATAGGTACAACCATTTCATTTCCACGATTTTACCGTGCCGGTGTGGGGCTCCGACATCGCCAATCATAAGAAAGATATACATATTGCAAAATACAACAGGCGAGGTGATGTGGTCATGCAATGTCACCACCAGTGAGCACGAGGGGGAGAAGTGCAAATCGTTCCCGATATTAAAGCCCGGGGGGAGAAAAACAAAATAAACCGCCTACCATACATATGATAAAGCAGTATAGTGGAAACTACAGTAACAAATTTATAAAATAGATGTGATGTTTTACCTAGCTCAAAATTCCCCACCTAAAGTATACATACCAATACTTACCATTATAGTGGACAAAAAATAAGACACCCCCGAATAAAAACTCACTCATATAGTATATTACGAGTACCAACAACGCAGCTTGCAAAGATGAGTATTGACCTGAAATCCGTCAAACTCACGGCTGACGTCCTTGAAAATTAGTTATAAAATCGTTAGTGTTTTGAAAGGAACGCTTGGTGTACCCGCGCTCACTTACGTTACTTCGTGAGTCATACTTCGTTTGGCATAAGTTGGGGGGCGATCATGCAGACGGTAAGTACGAAATACCCTACGTGATAGGTTGGTAGTAGTGTGGTCTACCGAAATTTTAACATATCTGCCTGTACTTTCTTTTCACATTATTATTAGCTCATGTACGATTTTGCGCCCATGATTTTACCGTGCCGATGTGGGGCTCTGGGGTCGCCAAATCTATGACAGATACATATTGTAAATACAGCAAGCGAGGTGGTTATGCTATGTCACCACTATTGAATACAAGGGGGAGAGGTGCAAATCGTCATTGTTTTGAAAGGAGCGCTTGATGTGCCCGCGCTCAATGACGTTACTTCGTTAGGCATATGCTACTGCGTTTGGTAGAGGTGCGTAATAGGTTGATAGTGTGGTCTACTGCAGTTTTAACATATTTGCCTGTACTTCCTTTTCACATTATTATTTTCTAGTGTACAATTATACGCCCTGTTTTTTCCCCCACCTGTTAAGGAATTAGTGGGGTATTAGTCTGTTTGACCACTTGCAACTGGTTAACCAATAGCTTACCCAAACTAAGCCTCAGAACACTCTACCCCCCTGAAACGGCGGGATAGCAGGTCGGCCGGATATACGGGCGGACCTGTCAATTACCCAAACTAAGCCTCAGAACACACCCCTGTGTCGTCGAAGATGTTGTGGTCCTGTAGACGTCGGTCCACGTCTGGTGCTCTTGTTAGTGGTGCTCTTAAAAACATGCCCAAGCGTGTAGTAGATCATCGCTGAGTGGTGTTCCTTTCCTTTACATCAAACCAGGTAGTATATGTCAACATAACCGCTTGCTTGAAAACGACAAATGAAATTCTTCACACACCTGATACAGACGAGACGCGGCCCGAAGATTGTTCACTTCACCGAAGGTCAGGATCAGGTTATCGAGCAGCGCACTTGGTTTTTACTACCGCTCCTCACTCCACCTAAGACACAGCGGGCATGCGTTGGACCCAGTTTGCTGATGCCCAAAACCAGTTGCAAAGGAGGTGATGTGGTGGGCGAATGCTATAATATAATTATTATTATTTTTGCCCTCCGACAATGTAGCGTAGATGCCTTTCCGATATAAATCGAATATCCTTCCTTAAAGCAGCAGTAGAACCTAATATGAAGTCGAATGATCGCACAATAATGCAGTGGTATCTTCCGCCAACCATTCGCCCATTTCCTTTCCCCACATCTTCTCCTTTTATCTACTATTCCCTTTCCCTATATATACCTGGTATGTTATAGCCGAGAGTCTACCTTAATCCTCATCAACATTGCCACCCCAGGCCAGTGGCCTTAGTCCTCCTGATTCTTCCTCCCTTCCCCTCGCGGCCTGACGATCCCTCAGAGATAGTCTATATCGATGAACTCTGCGCGAAATCGCGACCTGAGTGGTCACAGAGATTATTTGGAATAGTCGCTCCTTGCACACGCCTTTCCGCGCTAGGGACGATGCGTCCGTCCCTCCAACGATGCTTGCCGCTACCTGATCTATCAGGTCGCTGCCTTCTTTACCGAGGCGCCCAAAGCTTTCCACCGCGAGGGTGGCGAGTTTGTAGCTGCGTTCGTCGAAGGACACCTGTCCCGGACGAGCGTAGTGGTTGCGCTTGCGCGCCTCGGAAGTGGAAGCCGCTGATCCGTTTCGATCCGCGCTTCCTGCCCGCATGTGGACCCCTGCTTGTGGGTCCGCATACGTCACGTCGAGGAGTATCGACTTGTCGCGATACTTCGGTGCCGTAGCATCTCTTAGTCCACCTGCCTCAATCACGATGTCCATTCGCAAATCCCTGTCTGCGTGGAACGGGGCTCCGCTTTCCACCTGGTGGCGGACGGACATGCTCTTAAGGGTGCGGGAGAGCGCGTGCACGAGGGGTTAGTGCTGGTTCACTTGCGCGCCCGCTCGATGACACAATCGCGCATGCCGCGTATTAACCTCCGCTTCACCGCAGCATGGGCATCTCGCCGCGAGGAATTCTTCTATCCCCAAAATATATAATGATTTGCGCTGCTGTAATTACCCCGTCTCTCGTTCTGTTTGTTCTTGCGTTCTTGATGAACCTGTTATTTAGCAATGAGCAGTTTTGACGCATTTTAGGTTTGTACAACAGTCTAAATGTAGACTATGTGTTGTTTCTGACGCGTAGGGACCTCAATTTGGAACCCAGGGCATGTGGGTTTCATCTCTTGACAGGGTTTTGTATGTGAATGTATATGTGGTTTTAGTATGCGAGCATTCTTATGATTATGACAATTTTTTGTCCGGGTTGTTGTTGCTACATACATGTGTATCTTCTGGTTGATTTCTAGACTTCGTTATCGTTGTGTTTCAGAGTGGTGTTTTCGAATACGTATTGTTTTACGGTGGTTGGGGGGCTTGTTGCGTATACCTGCAAAACGTATTTGTTTACGCCGAGAAAACCGTTTCGGGGGACTAAGTACAAAGTTGCGAGGGACGTTTGGGAATTTCAACGCTCCCCCTCACGGCTTTGTCAAGCATGGTTAAATGTATATTTATCCCGGAAGATAAACATGCAATAACCAACCTTGACAACTATGGGTTGTACCGGTATCATAATACACTTATAATACCGTTACTGTTCATAGTTTGACTATGTGTGTATACATTATTTTGCTAAACGATGTGGATTGAATGCAAATACTGAGCGATGCTAGGGTTGAAACCTTAAAATGAAAGTTTATAAGAAGGTTATGTATATAATTAATCTGCTTACTGAATAATACCTGGTATTATTTCTTTTGCCATCTGACAATGTAGCGTGAGTGTCAAAAACCATAAACATGATGAAAGAACACAACATCTAGATGAAAGCGTGAAACGATATTTGCAACAACCAAAAACTACGAATACTAGTTGTGCCTCCCTGTTCTCCTGGCCCTGCCCCCTCCAGCCGCAAGGGCCAAGTCCTCCCCCACATACTTGTACACTTCCGAAGAAGCATCGAACACCAACCCGCTGTCCACATAATAAATTGCTAGTTTGTAACTGCTGCGCGTATGTTTCAACGCGCAGAAGGCTGTGCGGTGTTGCTATCGGTCGTGGCAAGGAAAGAGTCCCCGCCGTCTCGCCCTCTCTGTGGCCCTGCCCTATTCATCCTCTCCCCCAAAACACTACCGCTCCCACCCTTAAGCATTGATGTGGACGAAGTAGTAGGTGTTTCATCCGTGCGATCGCTGGCTCCCGACATTATACCATAATTTTCATGAGTGTATTTTCTGTTTAACCGTAAGTTGGTAGGGGTGGGGGGGGGGGCTAATTAATTTGTCGTGGGGGTACACAAGTTCGCAGTGTAATAGCATAGGTTTTTGTTTCATCGTTGGGGGGGGGGGGTTATACAGTTTGTCGTGAGGGTATACAAGGTCGCAGTGTTATATCATACTTTTCATGTGTGTAAACCTGTGGCATAATTATGTGTAATCGGTCTGGGAGAGGGGGGGGGGGGGGGAGGGGGGGTAAACCTGTGTCATGATTATGTAAGTAAGTCTATCGTGAGAAATCGGGAGGGTTATAAGTTCGTCGTGGGGTTATCCAAGGTCGGTCGCAGAGTTATACCATGTTTTTTTCTGTGTTTATTTTCTGTTTAACAGTAACTTGAGGGGGGGGGGGGGGGGGGGGGCAAGGAGGGGGGGGTTGATTAAGTTTGTCGTGAGGGTATACAAGGTCGCAGTGTAATAGCATACTTCTCTGTTTCGTCGTTGGGGGAGGTTTTTTTTGGGGGCGGGGGGGATTTAATACAGTTTGTCGTGATGGTCTACAAGGTTGCAGTGTTGTATCATACAATAGCATACTTTTTCTGTTTCGCCGTTGGGAGAGGTTTCGGGGGGGGAGGGTGGTTAATAAAGTTTGTCGCGAGGGTATACAAGGTTGCAGTATTAGACTTAATTACTGAGATTTTTTTGCTGAAAGTGCTCCGTTGGTTCATCCCTGGCATCTCCGAGGTCGGACGGTCCAGCTTTTCTCCGATTTGTTGCTCCGCTTTATTATTTGTGTTTCTGCTCGTTTTGTCAGTTGTTTCTTGACTTTTCAGCCGCTTCCCGCAAATTTGGTTGTTCTGCCAATAATACGACTTTGAACTTTTTCGCGATTTTTTCTCCCTTTTTGTGTAGTAAGTTGAACTTCCTACCATTTGCCGCTAATTTGCCGCCTGTGCATTATTACTTGCGGAACGATCCAGCTTTAGCTTTTCTTTGATTTCCACCATTTGTTTTGTACGTGCACGAAGTTTCACTACATTAGCTGAGATCTCGGTTTGGCTCATCATCTAAGCTCAGCTCCGCCCAGCACCCCACCGCAGTGCTATAGCTCAGCAGCGCAGCCCCGTGCAGTGCCGTGCCCTGCGATGCCCTGCCGTGCCCTGCAGCTCAGCTCAGCAGCGCACCGCAGCGATAGCTCAGCAAAGCGCAGCGCCGTGCGTTGCCGCGCTTTGCCGTGCTTCGCCATACTGCGTGATTTGCGGTAATAATTACTAGTTCGTACATTCCAGTAACATTTTCGCAGTATCATACCACGTACCGGTACTATTGATAAGTTTGTATGATACATACTACGTTGTTGGATCACAAACAATGCACCCCCAGCTCAGGTCAGCCCGGCTATATATATAGTTTAGCAGTGCAGTGCGGCATAGTGCGGTGTCGTGCCTTGCCGTTCGTTTTGCGGTGTTGTGCGTTCTTTTTTTGAACATACAGCAGTAGTAACAGGTATGATACAGGTATCAGATACCATTATGTACGTGTTATATTCTCGTCTTTTTGCTTTCTTCAGTTGATTGCCCTCTCTCGGTCCCCATGTCCCCCCTCCCCCGCAAATATCACACGTATTGCCGTTCAGAACGTGACATCAATAAGCACGCAGCACAGCGCAGGGCAATTAGCTTTGCACAAACACCTTTCGGCGTTACCACTTCGCTGTTCGCACCAAATCATCACGGGCCTCTTCTTCCTGCTCCCTTTACATGGTTCAGTTGCATTCTTCCTTGCGCGAGCGTAGCAGGCGGCGTACCGGTAGCACGTGTGTGTACTGGTACCAGGTCTTTTTGCTTTTTTCGTCGTTGATTTTGTCCCCCATCTCGGTCCTGTTCGCGTTTTTTCTTCGCCAATTACACCCGTACTACTGTACTGCCGATTAAAACGTGACATCGCCAACATACAGCACATAACAGGCAGGGAAATCAGCTCCGCACAAGTACCTCTTGGCATTATCAAATCGCTAGTTGCACTAATTCATGGGCCTCCTCTTTCTGCCCCCTTCATATTTAGTTGAAATCTTCCTTGCGCGAGCGTAGCGGGCGGCGTCAGTGACGCCCGCGACGCGGAGCTCTTGTATATCATACTTTTCAATAGTGGAAACCTGTGGCATAATTCTGTTTAATCGGCGAGGGAGGGAGGGAGGAGGGGTGGGGGGGAAGGGAATGCGGTACTTTGTCTTTTGTCTATCGACTGGTTCCGAATCGCGAATCGCGTAACAATCGAACGGCTATACGTATTAGCCTCTAGCAGTTGAAGTTTGCTAGCATCTTTTTTGCCTAAGAAGGTTGTCGGCGGGGGGGGGGGGGGTTAGTGAGTTTGTGGTTAGGGTATACAAGGTCGCAGGATTTTACCATACTTCTTGCGTGGGGGGGGGGGCATGTGGCATATTTCTGTCTAACCGCTGAGGGGGGAAAAGGAAGGGGGAAAAAAAAAAGGAGGGGGGGGGGGATTATATATTATAAAAAATAAAATACACTCCAGCTGTGAGATCGAATATTTTGTCGAAACTCATCATTGTGCAAGCTGTGTATATAGTACCTGTTAGCAGACAAGTCACAATGGAACAAGACTAAAAATAGTCACAATGGAACAAGACTAATAATGGTCACAATGGAACCGAGAAGGAGAAGGTGTGGACGTTTTTTCGTTTGGTCTTCGAGGCGTGGACACCAAGATACGCCCCGAACGGACGAAAAATGTACCAGGTATGAAACAACGTAAATCAAATAATGAATTGTGGTGCCTTAGGAGTGGTACGGGTCGTACCATACTAATGATACTACCGTACAACGTCGAAAACATGACGGGAATAAAATCATAAAAATGGTGGTGCCGTACGAAGGCATGCTGTATGGCATGCCACCCCTCTCCCAGTACAGGTGGTACCACAAAAAAAAGGACGACAAAAAACACAAAAAAGTGTAAATAACTCATAATAAACAGCAGTGGTGTCGGGAGTATCACACATAGCTTGCAAAGATGAGTTTCGACAAAATCTTCCGTCTCACAGCTGGAGTGTATTTTATTTTTATAGTAAAAAGTGGTGCTGCTGCTGCGTGCACGTACATGCCATCGCCCCCCCTCCTCTTCGATGTAGAGGGATAGAAAAGGGCTTCGATCAAACGAGACCAGACACCGCCACAGCAGTTTTTAGCAGCACACACAACACACACGCCGGATTGCTCCGCGCGTGCATCACATAATTTTGTTCAAACAACATGTAATGTTTATTTTATTATGTCAAAAGCTGGGCTTATCCTCCCTCTCTCGGGCAATGAACCGCTCAGAATCGCCATCAGACACCGCTCACAAAAGTGGCAACTACTGTACCGTCTCCCCCATAAAAAAATATCAAGACCTTCATCGTAAGTAAACAGGTCGCGCTGGCATGTACAAGGTGTTGGCAACATGGGGGGGGGGGGGGGGGGGGGGAGGGGGGGAAGTGCCCCCATAAAAAACAACTACCGCATATCACATGTAATAGAAAAAAAGCCGCCGAACAGCCACGCGCGTTGTTTCAGCGCGCGCGCATGCCTGGCTAAAAAGAAGGCCCCGGTGTGGGCTGCGTTGCAACAACAATACAAGGGTAACTTTAGCAGAGTAGTTACTCTGAAAATACCCGGGTACTACTCTGGGGGCACCCGGGTATTCCCCGGGTATGACCTAAACAACCATACTGGGTACTCGGGTACCCAGGACCTACTCGGGTATATGACCTAAACAACCAGGCTGGGTATACCCGAGTTCTCAAAAAGTAAAGGATAATACCCCACTAAATAACACCCTTGTAACAATACACAAACGGTTTGAAACGCCGGACGGGACTGAAAGGCCTGAGGGACTTCTTGGAACACTCTACTACGGCCGGCACACCGGAAACTGTCACGAGAAAAAACTTTTTGACGCATGGAACGGCAGGCGGTCAGTCCTCACCAACGAACGAACGGCCTTGTGTGTATTACTCACAGACAACGTTAAAAGAAAACAAAACTCGCGTACGAATCGAATAATACCAGAAAAAAAAAAGATGAACCGAACCGAACCGAACCAACCCATCAATGAAATCATATGTAAACTGCCCTCCTCCTAAGCGTGCAACACCAACGAAAGGGCCGTGTAAGTAACGCCCCCCCTCCCCAAAAATCCCAACAGCCAGGTGCGCGGCGGCCCCTCAAGTGCTGCTGCGCAATAAAAAAACCATGGCAAAACGTCACCTAAAATTGACACCCAGACCGATACAGTTTTCAAGTAAATCTCTCCGTGAAGCAAGTGATAATAAAGCAAAGTACCAAACGCGCGCCAACATCTAACCGGCGGCGCCTCGCTCTCCAGTAAGTAGGTCCCGCGCCCAACGGTAACGGGCCGGGAAGGTGGGGATGTGGGGGGGGGGGGGGAGGGGGGGCTGGGGGGATGGATGAGCAACAGCGACATCCACTACATGCTAAAACCCTTTTTTTTCTGTACTCAACGTTCTTGGCTCGATAAATCCCACAAGCTTTCCACGCACCCAGGGGGTTTTCGAGGCGGGGCCACAGAGCACTAGAGGAAATGCGAACGAACGCCAAAAAATAAATAAAAAACATATCACACAATGGCGCTTTCCAACTGCGAAAAGCTGCCGCACAGCATCACTACGAGGCTAACAGGTCCGCGACTTCCGCCGATCTCGGGCCAACTAAAGGGGGGGTCAAATGACGACACGCACCAAAACCAACCCGGAACATTTTCTACATAAAAACCAACGGGACAGACACCTCAATTATTGAATTTTTATATCACTCACCACCAGAGAAGAAAACACCAAAAAAGGACAACGAAATAAAAAAAAAAGGCCGCGGACCAAAAACGTGAAATGTCCCCCGCTAAAAAACAAGAAAAAAAAAAACATAGCTTCGGATGATATTCGAACACGTCGGCGTTCTGGCTCTACGCCGAACGGGCACGTCAAAGGCGTCCCCGGCCATCATCCCCTCCCCCCTCCCCACCGCCCACCACCAAATTTCCCATATAGTTTTATATTTTCCCTCTTCCAGGTATATGCCGTACAAGTACAATGGGGCGGTGACATGTCAGTTCCGACCACACGACGACACGACAACACTTGCTATGATACCTACGCATTTATCATTCGCCTCCCGCCGGTGTCAGTGGCAGAAAAAAAAAACGAAAAAAAAACGTCCACGTTGTTTCACATCATTCTCTATTTTTTTCTTAAAAATCTCTCGCCCCTCGAGTAGCCGTCTACTTATGTTTAGGTTGGTGTTCGTGAAAAAAAGGAAGGGAACCACACCAAACCAAACCAAAACCGACCGACCTGACCGCTCGCTACACGCTATATTAACGCAAGCTTCACGCTATGATACTCTCAACGCAGCCAGTCGCGCCTCACGCGATATTCACGCAGTCTGACGCTATAATACTCTCGACGCAGGGTGATTTGGATGGGTATTTTCCTCTACGCGGAGGAGGTGCTGCTCGACGCCCCCGCTGCACGAGCGCCCACAGCATTAAGAATTTTCAGCCTAGGACCCTTTGGGATACCGATATCAGCGAGGTCGCCCTCAGTCATAAGCCCGAGAGATTCCAAATCCACCTCGTTCTCCGCAAACTTAGAGCAGTACTTGCCCAACCCCATCGACTGCAGTCTCCTCCCGAGGCGCGCCACTTTATCAGCGATGTCCTCGCCATCATCCTGGTCCTCCCCGTCCTCGCTGCTTGTACCCTCCAGAGAGTCCAATGCGTGCTGGTTAACCACGAGCCCGCCTCGCACCTTTCGTGACGCCTCTCCGCTCGTCGTCGATGCCGGCGACGGAGGAGGAGCGTGCGATCCCGCCATCTTCCGGACACCACCGCCGTCCTTCCCATCCTCACCACCATCCCCCTGCGCGTCTACATCATCCGTCGACGTTGCGGACCCAAGAACGGGGTCGTTCCCAGCCAACGCCTGGAGGCCTTCGGGGAAGTGCACTCGCGGGGTCGCCCGCGAGGTGGTCGGGGTGCTAGCGCAGGAAGAGCCCTCTTGCAAAGCCGCCATGCCCAACCCGAAACCACTTGAAAAGAGAGACCAGTCCCCGCCAGGGGTCGACGCAGTCCCAGACAGGGTGGGGCTAGTGTTGTAAGAGGCCACGGCGCGCGGCGACCCCGCGGTCGAGCTAACCGGGGTCCGGGCGCCGATGGACCCCAACGACACCGTCTCGATCTCGGAGTCGTCCGAATCCGAGCCCCGCCCGTCTCCCCGCCTGTGGTGCTGCTGCGTGTGATGGCGCTGCTGAAGCTGGAGCAGCACGTCCGGTTGCTGCTGCTCTCTCTGCTGCTGCCAAGGGGCCACCCCGCGGTAGTCCGCAATATCCGTAGTACGGAACGTAGGCATGTGCGGCGGCATCATGTGCATCCCTACCGACGCACTACTCCCGCCCATACCCTCCAACGGGGACAACCCGCCCGTGGACCGCCCACCTCCACTGGCGCCCCCGCCGCCCCCGCTACCACCCCCGCCCGCGAAGTAACCCGCACCCCCACCGTGCGAACCCAAACTCTCGGGCGTGCTAACCCTAAGCCCGAGCACGCTGTTCATCGCCGCGTGGATCGTCGCTTGCACGCTAGTGTAGGCGAGGTCGACGGAGCGGTGGTCGCCGCGCACAATAATCCGAGCGATTTTCTTGTTCACGACCACCTGTGCGTGGGTTTCCTTAACGATGCGGGCGATCGTGGTGCGGTCGCCCAGGATGTCGAGGAGGTGAGGTGGGCACTCGAGCGTCTTCGTTACTGCCGCTTCCACGGCTCCCGCCTTGATGGGGGCGGCAGCCACGTAAGCGTCCACGGATTTCGCCGCGTGCTCGACGGACGAAAGGTCGGGGCCGGTGATGGTCAGCTTGAGAGCGCGCTGGTCCACCCACATGTTGCACCCTGTCTTGTGCTTCATGTCTTTGATGGTGCTACCTGGTTTCGTAAAAGGAATTTAAAGAGCGAAAAAAGAGAGCAAATAAAGAGAAACGGGTACCAGTAGAGGGGGGGGGTGCTAAGGATCAGCAGGAGCACATACCGGCAGGGATGACGGTAGGAACGGTTGGGTTCACTCGATAAGTCTGACCTGTCAGAGAGAACATAAAATGTACCTTGCATACAAATACCAAGCACAGCAGGGACATAATGTTACTCGTAACTATACCAGATGGGTGCGTACCTATAAGATAAACTGGTACTGTTCAACCTTCAATTTGTCGGTTGAATCCATATCAACGGTTGCGGAGGGAGTGCCGAGACGTTACATATCCACCTACCTGGTTTCAGGAAAAACGGTAAAGCGTTACACACCGAATCCGCAAGAAAAAAAACGTGGAAGATTGATCATAGCCGGGAAAACGGATGACATCATTCCATTTCGTCGTCGCGGCCATCCGAACTGATACCATAATAACGTAAAATACGAGACTACAAGTTATCAGTAGGCAATGGGTACGTACAGCAGCACCCGCCTTGACTGCTCCTTTCTGTGCGACCGTAGTTCGGCTACAAGTGGCAAATATAAGTGCGCTACGTATTAATATTGCGTATTGCGTTTACCATGCGTGTGATCAAAAACACATTTGATACGAGGGGTACAATGTGGTGTTGTATCGTACGTTGTGTATAATACAGCAGTAGTCCACAGTAACCAGTGCTCAGCTCTCACTGCACTCGCAAAACGTCAGGATAACAGCAGCAACGACACAAAAGCACTTCAACGCACATGCTGCTCTCATCCACTTAGCTAAAATACGAAGGATGCGATCTCGCCCTTCAACTGCGGCACTTTTGGGAATGAACACGTCAACATGTTGCCACTAATACATATATGGGCGACAACGCCATGCTGAGAAAAAGGAGGAAACGCCAAACAAATCCAACATGACGGTATAAATCAAACAGGAGAGAATGAGACCACGCGACAAGCGCATCAGGCCGACCACGCGACAAGCGCATCAGGCCGCGCATAATATAAGAGAAGTAACGAAGGGATGCGCTCAAGTCAGCATCCGACACAGCTGGTCGTGTGACACGCACATTATTTCTCATATATTTCAACATCTGGTAGGTACCTGGTACGATATAGGCGGATTCAACATTGAACGTCACACGTACCAGGTACACACAACCCGGTACACCCCGGTACACTATTATCAATGACCAACGATAGCATCTGGTGGGGGGTGGGGAGGGGAAGAGGTGGTGTGGTATTACACGTGGGCCGTGGATTGCAGCAGCAGCAGTGGGCGGGATTTTAGGTACTGGAGGTGGACAAACGTTTTATACTCGAAAAAATAAACAAAACAAAACAAAACAAAACAAAAAAAGGTACAAATCAAAGAAGGTACAGGGTACAGGGTACACGTATGTAAACACGTACTCTGTTGGGTGACCGTAAACGCGTGGCAGCGCGGAGAAAAGTAACGGGGTTCCTCGAGGTCGTACGAGCACGTAAAAAACAGTAACGAGAATCCATGGACTATCTATCCACATGTCGTCACGCATACGGGATGCTGTCACAGGCGATGGGTGCTCCGCAGAGAAAAAAAAAACAGGGCGAACCCTAACGGCTTGTTCCGCTTTTCTTGTAGGACATGTTTTTTTATACCGGGGGGGGGGGGGGGGGGGGCGCAGACAACAAGCAGCAGAAGACGGTAGGACTGCCGAAAAAAACATAAACTGCAAAAATGAAAAACCTGTTGCATTCGAGAGACGAGCCGACGATATGGCATGGTAATACAGAGTACGAGTACAGTTTTCGTCTTTGTTGTGTTGTGTAAGTGTTGGTGGACAAAAGCAGCCGCAGCAATTCCTCCGATATTCGATAAAGCTATTATTAATAACTATTAATGGCTTTAATTGGAGCCACATATTACTTTGCAACCATAGAAATAACTGCTGAATTAGTCGCTGTATTACGAATCTCTGGGCCATTTACTACGTTGCTGTAGACTAAATGAACGAGCAACTACCACATGACCAGAAAAATAACAGCTTTGTGCGCGCTCATTGGGCGTGGAGAGGCAGGCGCACCACCTTGCACCTGCCAGCTTGTTTGCGATCCTGCAAGCTGGCAAGGGTATATATTTTTCAACTTGAATCATGATTATTATCATCGTTCGATGAGCAAGCCATCTCCGTTCCAGAACAGACTGGACAAAACACACAAAAACAAGGGCAAATTCAAGAGAACTTCTAGACCACAAAGTTGAAGTGGAAAAATTATGGGTGGAAACCAAGAAAAAAACAGCTGAAGACGGTGACCGACTGACTCTGTGACCACCTGCGAGCTTGCCCAGCAGGACAGGATGCAAAACAAGTACACGCTTGCTAGAATACGAGAAGCCACCAGATAACGTACAGTGGGGCCGCTCTGGGTGGGAGACGCAGCAGCCGACGGCTCGCCCGATAGTGTGCATTTGCCCGGGGAAGAACGCGCGAGAAAAGTACGAAAAGTTTCACGTAAAGTGTTCCGCGTTCTACAGATCAGAAACACAAAAATCAAAGCCGTCACACACAGCAGAGTAGTAGTCAGATTTCCCCCCGTTCGGGGCTTAAAATACTCAGCAACTACACACCAGTAGGTACGACTACGAAAAAAGAAACATGGTGGTGGTGTGCGATGCGGCGGGAAATTGCTTCGAAAGCTAACAAACACCCGCCAGCTCCGGCACAGCCTGTCTGCCGTGTGGAGGCAGGGAGTGCTTCCCTCCCGAGCGGCCGCACCACAAGCTAGGAAGCCCATGTAATCTATTACGTCATCTCTAGGAGGCACATGGTCAGGCAAGCTTATACGAAGTATTTATGTAGCAGCGGGAGCCCCTGTTTATTCGGCGCTGTTTATTTGTAGTCGCTTTTTGTCCAAAACTGATAGTGCGGAACTTGAAAAAATAGTACACAAAAGCAAGTGCAACAAAAGTCTGACTCGGCACGGGAGTCAGCACGACAACGCAGCGAAACACAACAGCGAAGCGAAGCAGCACAAACAGGGCAGCAGCCAGCTCATCATTATTTCACACACAGATGCTGTCATTATTTCTGTCCGTGACACGGAAAAATAAGCAGCTGCATACAGCATCATTGACGTGCAACAATCAAAAACAATTTCAACACCTCACCATTCTTTCCGATGACCCAGCCCACCACCTCCGCGTCGATGTCCATGTCGCACCTCACGAACCCCTGGCAACGCTTAATGCTGTACCCCCGCCCCATCAACGGTCCTTCCCCGATCAGCTCTCGCCCGAGGGAGCCCTGAACCACGCGTCCAGGTCCCATTCCGTGCATGGGAGCGACAAATCCCCCATCGTCCACGAAGTCGCGGGAAACCGGCATTGGGTTGGAGTGCATCTGGCCTCCTGAAGGCCATTGCTGTTGCTGCTGCTGCTGAGGTTGATGTTGATGGGTGTATTGCCCGCCCGGGCGTGTCTGCCTGCTGTCTACGGCCGCCCAGGGCGCGGCGTGGTGGCTGGCCTGTTGGGGGTCCATGTTGATAATTGGGGCCATCCCGTGCTGGTTCTCTGGTGCTGCCAGGGCTAACTGCTGCTGCTGCCGCTTCTCCTGCGCCTGCGCCTGTTGCTGCTGCGCGTGCACACCCGGAAAGTGCGCCAGCTTTCGCCCTGCTTTGATGCCTCCTCCGCTGGCAGTCTGTAAGGACTTCCTTGTTTGCTTGTCAGGGGCTGCTACGTATCGACTCGAGGAAGCCTTGATCCTGATGTCTTGTCTGATTGGAGTCTGCTTCTCAGAGCGAGGCGAAAAAAGTGCGGAATATTCGCAAATTTGTCGTTTGTGCTATACGCTCGTTGCACTCGTGCGTAGTCGCCGTGCCAAGTGTTTGGATGCGGGTGGCAGGCTCTCGTAAAGCACGCCAGGCCGAAGAATAACAGTAGTCGGCTTCTTCTTTTTAAAAAGGGACAGCTGAAAATGAGTGCTAGTGCTGCCTCTTTGTCGAAGTGCCAAGTGTAACTATAAGGCGGGCGCGTACGAACCGAGTAGTTGTGTGCGTGCGGGGTGCAAGTGCGGGGCTTTGCCTTGCACACACGGCGTTATTTATGGGTAATTTTTTTTTTCAGTCACAGTCGTTTTGACCAATCAAACGCGTTGACGGACTATCTCAGAAATAAGGAACGTTCTGAGATGCTGGGAGATAATCTCTTAGGTTCCGATATATTTTACCGATTCACCGATACCCGTGACACGTTTCTCCGCCTGGAACCGTTGCCTGTTTTCCTGCTGGCCTGAATCGAACATGCGAACGGATGATGATGAAATGTATCACGCATCATTCGTGAAAGTCGTAAAAGTAGTGAAAAACGTTCCTTCTTCCAGCTCATCGGCCGACAGCTGATACGGGAGATATAATAGCAGTAGCAGCGGCAGAGCAGCAGCGCCTGTGCCGAGAGCCGAGAGCCGAGAGCCACAGCGATCCTCGAGCCAGTGGTCCGCTTGTGTATCATCGATCTTATTTTATTGCAGATTGTTTTGTGTGGTCGTTTGTTCACAGGGTTCTATGGAGCCCTATAATAGGGTTATACTGCATTTGAATGTTTAAATCTCCATTATTTACCACATATTGCATGATGGTGGGTATCATACGTACGTACTCGGACTCGATTAATATTTTCGGCAATATTATCCGGCCGAACCATAATCATGCCCACCCGCGCTACGTCGTACCTGGTACTATACTAACGGCGGTACCTGGTACTGGAGTATGTTGTACCTGGTGTAGACGACATACAACATGAACCTGCCAGTATAAGCTGTGTGTTGTGTGCACGATTAGTTTTCATGATAATTATCGGCAAGCGATCCTAAAGAATCGATCATCTTCCTGCTTTTTATTAACAGACGGACACGGCAGCTGCTGCTGCTGCCGCTTTTTTGTTATATACCTGGTAGCAGCAGCTGCTGCTGCAAATAAAACGCTCATCATATCAAAAGACTATAGCAGGCACAGCACAGCAGCACATATACACATACATGTTGCAGCATGATCACATTGTTGTACAACAGCAGCCATAGCAAGCAGTACAGCAGAGCTTGACGTACGAAAGCGTAACCTGATATGATGGTGTTTGTACCACTGGTCCAGGTGTTTCACGATTTTTTTTCCCATTATTTTTGTATTTTGTTCGAAATTATTTTTTGTCGCTTGTTCGGATCGTGTGTCGGTCAGTCCGCCAATTTTGTATGATTGATGAATAATAATAGCTGCTGCTGCTGCTTTTCTTTGGATGGGCCAGATTGATTTGTCTTGCTGCTCGTGCTGCTGTCTTCTGTGTCGCGTGCAAAATATGCTGACTGGTTGCTGTTGCAGTACAAGTAGAAGAAGGTGACGCATATGATATATGATATTATATGTATTATATATGTAGTGTCTGTAGCATATATATATGTGTGTGTGTCATGCGGAGTCCGGCCCGGTACTTGTATATATCTTTCCATTCGCATGACAGCGAGAAAAAAATATTTGAAAAAAAAGCAGGAAAACTTGGAAAACAGCGAGAAAAAGAAATGTTTCACACATGGTGGAGGACTGGTGGAGAATATATCAAGATGGGTGAGCCTCCCCATTTTCTCATAAAATAATGACCCGACCAAATATTTTTCTGGTATTTTTTCCCTTGGTTGTGGTGTCCCTTCGCTCTCTCATGTTTTTTTTTTTCCGTGTTTTTTGTTTTTTGTTTTTTGGTTAAGTTGAATGTTACAAAAAAAAAATCCCGACGTTTTCAAATTGTGTACGTACCTGGTAGTAATGTTTTTAATCCACTTCTTTCAATATAGTCTATTTTATCTTTGTTTTTATATGTTTTCTTATTATTATTTTGTTTTTGTTTTTGTTTTTGTTTATTTCGTATTCTCTCTTCCAATGTATTTCTGTTGCTGACGTATGTATGTTGTGCCTGTCGTACCCAGCACTAGGGCATGACATTGCGTTGTCGAATGCATTACGATGCATTATCTCTGTGTCGTAGCTTGTGACCACAGAGCTGATCTTTCTAGGGTGAAGAATCAGTACGGACACTGGGTGTGCTGGATGTCGACGAGTAGAAGAACGGTTTAATGTGAAGAACACACACACACATATATTCCGCTTCCACTTTTTTTCCGCCCCATCACGTCGTTCCTTCTTCTTCTTCTGTGTATTTTAAAGGTTACTAATAATGTAGTCCTTTTTCGTGGCTTTGTGGTATTGGTTCGAAAATCGATATTTTCTTCTTGTTTTGTCCAAAGTTTCAAAGGAGAGAAAGAAAGATGTTCTCGCGTTTTTCGCCATTAACTTGAGAATTCTTGATGGAAGGGAATGATTTGACTAATTCATCATGAAAAAATGAAATAAAACTCTCTTCGATCGAGAAGAATAAGGCGGCAACAATGTTGTGGTTTCGCGTTTAGTCGCGATTTTGGAACTGACTGATGGTCAACAAGCAGTTCTTCTGAGGTTTTGTCTCCTGCAACCTAGATTATATGATCGCCGTGCGCATGCAGTTCACTTGATTGAACAAAAAAACTAAAAACGAATTCGGTGATGATTTAGGGAGTTAGTTATTATTACATATAATAATACGCGTCCAAACTCCGCCCTCCCCTCACTGGTTTTTTTACTTACAGGATTCACTTGATAAACTGATGCATTTCCTTCCACAGTCACAGCTGTCAGATTTTGTCCCCCTCAGAAACGGGTTTTATAGTTTCCGCGCACAGACTGCCTTACATCGCCCTGTTGACCCTGATAGCTCCACTCACTGTAGTTGCAAGGGGAGTCGCCGACCTATATCCTTAATGAGGAAACACAACCCGTAATACGCGCGATCGGAGTATCACACACAGCTTGTAAAGATGAGTTTCGACAAAAATATTCGATCTCACAGCTGGTCCATGGAGAGTGTACTTTAATTTTTATAATATAATACATACATACATACCTGGTACCTGGGAGTTAGTTGTTATATAACGGTCACCATGACACACTGCATATTAATAATAAATCGATGCCGGTCGACGAGGGAAAATAAACAGACAGCTGGAATCTTCGCGCGATAAAATCAGAAAAATGAAGTCTTCTAGGAGCATCCGGTCGCCACGGTTGTCTAGTGGTTACCCTCGAATACCACTATTATTTTATTAGCGTTGGTCCTTGAGTTCGATTCCCACCGTGGTGAGATTTGACTTCATTTGCAATAATGCAACAAAAATGAATCAACGAACTGCTGAGAGCGCCTCGCAGCGTGGGTAGGTACAATTCGACGCGAGTCGACGAGGGAAGAAAATACTGAATTATTTTCGCGGTAAAAATTAAGGCTCGTACCGTAGTGGGGAGGGGGGAGGAGGGCCCGCTATGTGATCCCGGATCTGAGTTACTACTGGCAGGGAAGGCGAGAGTAGTGCGATGATAATATTAGGATGAAGGAGGAGAAGCGTAAAACTTATTATAGTGTGGGGAGGGGGGAGAAGAAAGCCTGCTTATTTATAGTGACCCCGAATCTGAGTTACGTCTAGGGACGGAAAAGGGGAAAAGAAAGTGCGAAGATAATAGAAGGGACGCAATGGGCAAAAAACAAAAAACAAACAAAATATAGAACAATGGGGTTTTTCAGGGTTTTTCCTTTTTTGTCGGCGCCGACTGCTGTGTTGCGATTTAACGACCAGGTTATCTCCTTTACGTAGTAATCATGTCCCGACCGATAAGAAAATGTGTTGTTCACGATGAGCACACGGCCACGGGGATCAATTATGCTTAGGGAGAAAACCACTGAACTAATTGTTGATAATCGTTCCAAAAACACGAAAAACTGCTGCCACGAACAGTTAACTACTAAATGTACTAATGGTAACAGTAGTTTTATGTCCTGTCTTATGTTTGTGTCCCGTCCGTGCGGTATACTCTGTGCGCTTTTTCCACGGACGAACAAAAACTATTGCTTGTTGTGTGGAGGAAGCGCAACTGATCCGAAGACGGGGAGACACAAGAAGGAGAGATATAGCGCAGCAGCAGCGACACAGTTATTCTACTGCAACACTGAGTACACTTAGTATTCATGGTATAATAATTTAATCGTTGTCTAGTACCACAGGTATCATAGTCGGTACAGGCGGCGCCGTCGAGAGCCGAAATCGAAATTGTCGAATCTGAAACTTGAAGTTTGGAGCGATTATTGTCTCATGCAATCTTCAAGTCATTTATCTTTTTCGTTTTTTGCCCGAACCGGTTAAAATCGATCGTGTCCTCAGGACTCGGTACTACAAACCTCTGAATGGATCCGAACAACTCTTTGTATGATACATATGATACTGACGCGCCGTTATCGCAGGCATTACGCAAGCTGAATAGAGCATACCAGTTAATGTTTGATACTTTCATATCTATCAACCACAAAGTGTTTGGTCACGACGAACTCATCACACGGACAGCTGACGACGATTTTTTCAATGAGATGGATATAAACCTCGGGTTACTTTTGATTCTATTCCCGATCGACATGAATTCGCATCAGGTACCAGGGCCTTAATTAGGGCTCCGGCGTTGAAGGTGAAAGGCGGGTTGCGCAAAACGGCAATTTCGGCCGAAAAGTTGCGCCCGCGCAACAGCGCAACAGGTAATCCATGCCCTGGCACTGGCGACGGACTTGCGTCAGCACCAAGTGTATATATTCTCGATTTTCTGATTCATTATTTCGCCGTAGCCGAAAACTGGCGGCGAAGCCGAGGCTAAGAAGCGAAGCCGCCGCTATCGCAAAAGCTATCGCCCCCTGGTGATGAGGGGGCCTTGCCGAACGCAAAAAAAATAGGGAATTCCAGTACGCGTAGTACCAGGTAGGCTATTTCGCTGAAATTCCCCATTGCAAGCAACCCAACGCAATTAGTTGTTTTGCGGTGGGGGCGTTGGGTTGACCCTGCTAAGTCCTTTTGTTTATCCACCCGAAGTTGGAGGGGATGAGACATTTATACAAGATAGTGGCAGTCGCACACGACCTTTCATTGTAGAGTCACCCGGCGCAAAAACATGCGTCATGCGCCACGCAAAAGAGAAAAGCAAAACGCGACTTCTACAAGAGCGCTATCGAAGCCCGCAGAGCCCGTGGTACTAGCCCGCGACCAGACTCGTCTATCGTGCTCACGGTCTCCGTCCGTCCGTCCCTCTCTCCTCCTTCTCCCTATGCACATCGCTAATACTTTCTCGATCGGTTTCCTGCGTTGTACGGGATGACAGCGTACGACGTAACTACTCTACGCCAGGTATAGTGTACAAAGTACTTGTGTTGGTAGCTTGGTGCGCTCAGAAACTATTTTAGTACTCCGCCCTACCAATAACGTACTTACTTTGTTTTGTACTACGTTGACAACCACCGCGATCACCGCCGACGGCAGGCCGCAGTAAAAACAACACCCCTCATTGTGCTACACCGCACTTTCGTAAAGAAAGGCAACCCTGACAGTACGGGAAAATCGAATATGCGCAACCCATAGCATCGCTATATCGCCTTGACGTTTGCCTCTCCCCAAGCGAAACACGAAAAGATAAGTGGGCGCGGGAGCTCCTCGCTCGTTCAAAGCAAAATTTTGTACTTCTCAGTCGACGGGACGTGATTAAGCACCACTAGTCCGTCGTACGACAGAGAAGCAAGAACCCACGCATCCGAAGCGCTCCAAGCCAGCGAGTACACGCTCTCCTCGTGCTCGTCGAACGTTCTCACCTGATGATACGGATTGGACCGCATAGAAGCAGGCGTTACGTTGCGCACCAGCAGCGCGGATCAAGGGCGGGCGGGCGGGGGCGGGCATGGCGCCTTCAAACGTAAGAACATGCAAGTCAACGTGAACCAGCCCAAAATCAAGCAGTTATGGACGGCGCATTCAAAAGTAAGGACATCTGAGGCAGGGTGAACCGGCCCGATAGCAGCAGTACAGTAATGGTCCTTCTATACTACCGGTATGTGAAATACCGGCACCGTACCGGCGCTATAGCGGAAACCGGCACTGTACCGGTACTATAGCGGCAACCGGCACTGTACCGGCATCATAGCCGCAACCGACACTGTACCGGCACTATAGCGGCAACCGGCAATGTACCGACACTGTAGCGGAAACCGGCACTGTACCGGCACTATAGAGGCAACCGGCACTGTACCGGCACTTTAGAGGAAACCAGCACTGTACCGGCACTATAGCGGCAACCGGCACTGTACCGGCACTTTAGCGACAATCGGCACTATTCAACCTACGAGTATAGAGGGAGCAGTTCGGTACACAGAGTTTGAGTAGCCTAGTGCAGCAAGGAGGTCCTCATACCGGATCCAAAGCTTACTGCAACTATTCATGCGCAGTCTACACCTGGCAGCAAGAAGATCGCGGAGGGGACGCAAGATCCTGAGTCTGTTGTATTTTCGTCTATACGTTGCCCCTCGCTTGAACAACGACCGTTCTATCTGGCGCGAATTCTTGGTAACTTCGTGGCCGCACCGAACTATCGACGGCCGTCACTCGTTCTTCGCACCACGGTACGAACGTTTTTCTTTTGTTCTCATCCCATCCACACTCTTCGCACTTCGCATTTTTATTTCTTCTTCCATAGATATAACTCAGATACAGGGTCACTACGCAGGCTCTTCTCCCCCCTACCCACTACGGTACGTGCCTTCATTGTTATCGCGAGGAGACTTCAGCCCTTTCCTCCCTCGTAGACTCGCATCGAATTGCGCCTGCCCACGGTGCTAGGCGCTCTCAGCAATTGATTCCTTTTATTTTTATATTTTTGCAAATAAACTCAAAAGACCGACCCATGTGGGCTTCGAACTCCAGAACCAACTCTAGCATTCGAGGGTAAACGCTAGACCACCGTGGCGACCGGTTTATGAAAGCGCACCTCAACCATACCGGCAGGATTAGAGGATTCAGTACGCGCAGTACGCCCAAGGCGCTTTTCCCGCCCGCTACGCTCGCTTGACGAGAATAAGAGTAAACTGCGAAGCGCACAAAGGCCATGGTTTGGTGTAAACTGAAGACTTGCAAAAGCCACGAGCTCCATGCTCTAGGAAAACAACCCGGACGGACTAACCAACTGTTTGTGGTGAAGTTTATATCAACTATAAATGCCTGGTATAAGTAGTTGCTTGTGGAATAAAAGAAGAGTGCAGGTGTCTTCTCGAGGGTGGTTGGTTGTAGATAGATTTTACTGCTGTTGGGCAGATTCGATTTCTTCGTGTGGGAAACACAGCGCTAGATATTCGACGACACGCTGATTCTCGGAGCTGTATGAATTGTGGTTTGAGCAGAAAAAGCAGGGGCAAAAACAAGGATTTACCTGGTACGTATAAAAGGTCCACAAAAAGGGGAAAAAATGGGGAAAAAAGAGGGTAGAAGATCGAAAAATATAAAACCAGGAAACAAAGGTTTTCAAAACAAAAAAGGATCGTTTATTAACAACGAGAAAAAAGCGCGTCACTCTCAAGCTATAAATATGCACTGTACCTGGAATACATAATAAGATATCAACGTAAAGAAAAAACGCTCGTCGGCGATTAAAAATGAGACAAAAATCGTAATATTCTAGAGATACATACGAGATCAAAAGAGAGGAAAACCAGCTCATCGGCGATTAAAATCGAGGAAAAAAAAGCCTCTTCATTGACGGACCTCTGATTCTCTCCTGAGAAATGCCGAGGGAGGCGCTTTCAGCAAACAAGGGATGTGCAAGAAAAAATCCATGTCAATTTCTGTGAGTATCGGCCTTTTAAGCTACTTCGTAGCCATGATAAGCGCTCTTTTCACTTTACGCCATTCCAGGGTCGCGCACTAAGTCTACTCCCCCCACCGAACTGCCCCGTCTCCCGCCTTGCGCCTTCTACAGACTGGTTGCTGGTTCACTTTGATATCGCCAGAGTTTGAGCCCGGCGAATCCTGAATGCAAGATCAACCTGAACGCCAATTGGTTGATATTATGCTGACCGCTACGAGCATGGGAAAAACATGACATGGACAAATATGAAAAAAAAGTTGGCTTAGACAAAAGTTATGCCCCAAAAACGTGCGAAAAAGGCCGGAAATTGGCATACTTGAGTTTTTTTTTTTGTTTCAGAATGGAATACGTATTTTTACTTCAATTCCATAACGCAGGAAAGCTCATGGAAGGTTTCCCGGTCATATCTCCTGAAATTCATCAAAACGTCCCAAAAGTTTTGCACGATGGTAGGTATTGATCTTGGCTGAACACACACACACAAAAAAAACATGTTTGTTTAGATTTTTCTGTCGATATCGGCCTTGTACGGTTTCAGCTGTAAGGCCTCAATACATCGGTCTACATTTTTTGTCTCTTCTTTTATTCCGAAACCAGTCGGCGCCAGACACTCCAAGACATGCTTGTAGGAAGTTTGGCACATAATCGAAGATCTGACTGAGTCGTGTGAATTTAGACTCAGGGATTACGCTCAAAATCGATTTAGTATTGAATCAAGCAATTTCGAGGCTATGAGGGGCCATGCCGAAAAATATATACTGGTAAGAGTTTTTTGTCCGAAAGTCCAAATGACCACGCCGTTATCGTGAAGTAGACCCTGAAACTTCGCACACGTGCCCTATGCGCCCTTGCCGAACATCGGAAGGCGGAGGGGGATGTTGTTGTTTTTGTTTCGCGATTAATTGGGTTTCCCTTAAGGCCAATTCTTATACAGTCCGTTCCACGAGTCGAACAGGGCCTTTTCCGACTGGGCTTTTTTTCGACCGGACTCTTCTGCACCACCAACTTATCGTCGGTCGAGTCGATGTTATATCTTTGTGCTCTTTCTGGGGGCGGCTAGTGTCAGGGAGTACTGCTGTATGGCAGTCGGTGTCGATTGGCAATGTCTGTGCTTCGTGCGTTCTCCGCGAGCAACGCGTACACGCTGCTGGCGGGGGGAGATAGAAATGCGCTGTGCTGACTTGCGACGAGAAGTAGCAGCAGTGATAGCAGCCAAGCCAGCGTCGGCGCTGTTGTATGATACTGCTGTGTGGTATGCACGTGGTATGGTTGTGTGGGCGTGTGGGTGTGTGTTTTGTGGTGGGATGAGGGATGCGATGGGTTCAAAAACGTTCTTGATTGAGCAAATCCGACCCACATCGTTGATTCAACTGGATACGTCAGCCGGATTGCTCATCCGCAAAAGTTTGAGTCGAAAAGCTCTTTTTCGACTGTGTAAGAAGCCCGGTTTGATCTCAAGTCGAAAAGGGCTTTTCTCGACTGACGGATCCGACTGTATAAGAATTGGCCTAAGGGCCGAAAATAAACACAAAAAACGGAGGAAAACTAGACGACCAAATATTTTCAAAAAAAAAAAAACAAGTCCTTCGAAAAGTTCGGCGAGGGTCCACAGAACACGTGTGCACAATTTTAGGTCTAACTCGCAAAAACGGCGTGGAAATTGGCCGGGCTCGAACCGTGGCACGCTCAGCTTGAGCCAGTCTTGTCTGTATTTGGCATATATAGAAGCCAGCATTATCAATACCCATCGACCATCGACTTAGGCCGAATTCCGGAAAGGTTTCCGCGTCGTACCTTGCCGCCGGTTTCGCTTCTAACCCCCGCTTGTACACCACGAAGGCAACGACGACTTAGCCGCAGAATTTTTCCCACACTAAATCGGAGTAGCTTGTTCCAGAAAACATGGCTGCAGTTATAAAGGGGGCAAAACACGCCGGCAAGCGGGGCACTTACTCGGATGTCTGCTGCCTCGCCCTTGGTCCCAGTAACTCCTCCCAAGCCTCCACCACCTCCGTTAAGCTCAAGATGTTCAAGGTCGTCGTCTTCGGGCTCAAGGAGAGGCGCGGAGGAGACGGAAGACACCCGCCACAGGTGCACCATGCAGTCCGAGCTTCCGCTGAGCAGCAGCTGATCATGGAACCTGTTATACTTCACGGTGTTCACCCTGGGGGGGGTAAGAACAGCGTGGCGTGGGAAGCAAGGCATCCGGGCGGTGCGGTAAAATATAACGGAACCACCATGCACTGCGGCGTGTATATCGGGAATGTTGCCAGGGCTGGGTAAAATAGCGTGGTCGTTTTTATCGGCATGTGGTAATCTGGTGTTTTTTCCCTTGTCTTACACCCTTTTGGGGCCAAGGTGTAGCGACCACAGCGATCTAAAAGTGAGGTGGTGTCAACGTTCTAGAAAGAGCGTCCAACAGCAACACAAGGATAACGATGCTGTCGGGCGCGTGCGTGTCGTACACCTCCTTCCGTTGCCCTTCGAACAACAACTTCCTACCCCAGCAGCTCGGGCTACCTGGTGTAGCCGATGGTAAAATCGTCATGCTCCCGCCCCTATTGCTTCTCTGAAATAACGCTGAATAGGGTTAGTACGGTGTGTGCACTTTGTGGTCGCGGTGATCCGTACTTCTCGAACTCCCAAACCTATCGGCTTTTGCTCGAACTTCCAAGACTATCGGACGGCAGGGGGGGTGAACTCATTTCAGTTTCACGCATAGCCGCAGTCGTATGTGACCATAGACCCTCGCATCCCGACAATGCCGGGACGGAGCGTGTCGGGTTTTCACCGACCAGACACACATGGCGTGCACCAAGCGTGAAGCGACGATAGGGGCGGGGGGGCTTACCAGTGGTCGTGCCCAATGATGTTTTTCACGGGAGCGTTCGGCTTCCGCAAATCCCAGAACTTGATGAGGCGGTCTTCACCGCACGTCACCAGGCAGAACGGCTTGTTGGGATTGTAGTCCAAGTCTCTAACCGAGAAACGATGCGCTTGCTCTATCGAAGTTGTTGCTCTGTCAAGGCGGGGGTAGGGCAGTGGCTAATCACTATCAGGGCGGAACAATGTCGTCAGAATGGCCGCGTCCAAGGGATAGCGGTTAGGAACAAGCATACCGTATGGACCGGGTCGGGTCAGGCCGCTGCGTAATCGTTCTTATGTGTCTCACTTTGTTTTACTTCCATGGGGCAGTAGTTCGCTCCAGAATTATTAGTGTCTTTCCTATCGTTTTGGACTCAATCATGGCGATATTAACGTGAGAATAACAACAACCACAACCACAACAACAACAACAACAACAACAACAACAACAACAACACTAGCCAATCCCACAACAACAGCCAGTTCAACAACAATGCACGTTGACTCTCTGCACACACGCACACACAGCAGGACGGTTGTCTAAGCCTAACATGCAGCCAACCGCAGGCGAAGTACTGCCCCGCCGTTTTCACACGCTACCACTCTCACTTCATCGTGCGGAGGTCCCAACACCGAACGCCACACAAGGCGGCTGTCGCCACTTCCACGGGACGATGAGGATCCCATGCCGCCGCAGGTGCTCCACGAGCAGCGGCAGCCGCACTTCCCTCGCAAACGGTTGCGCACCCTGCCTCCTCAAACCTGTCACAGCCATCAAAACCAAAGGGATCAAACATAAATCTAGCAAAATGAAAATGCTTGGTACCGCGGAGAGGGGGTGTGCTTCTCCTATCGATATGGGTCATTTGTAACTGTAAACCGCAGTACCTGGACACAGCACACCGAAACACGTATACTATGATGCTCCAATAACAGTACTCATAGGGAGGAGGAACGCTTGTACGTTTTCCCGCGTGACCGCTGAACGCTCACGAAATACGTGGGACGTGGCCAGACCATCATGAGCACGTGCCATAAGCCCTTTTTAACCCCGTTAGAGCTGCAGAGACGTTTTAGGGGACAACATACTTGAAGCTAGTGTGGGATCATTTTTGAGGTGGAAAAAACAACCACTTGCGCAGTCAGTGCAGGGCAGTTGAAGACTGCGAGTTCAACCTCAATATTGAAAATCTAGAGTTTGTTTCATCGTCGTTACCAAATGACAAGGGGTGACATGAGTAAAGCCCTTAGACGTGCCAAAAAAAAAGTCATACCTCATCCGCGCGTTGCGTGTCCCGTAGTACCGATTTATACACAAACACTTCACAAGCGCTACCAATGCATATACAAACAACGGCAGATGTTTAAGCATTCGTCGACAACCGGACGAACCGGCGTATAAACCCAGTCCGTCACAGGGCGCTCGCTCCCCACCTTCCGTCGCCCAAACTCCACCGCTTCAATTGCCCATCCGCCAGGGTCACAAATCCTTCTCCCTGAGAAGATCCCGCTCCTGACGGGCTCCACAACATCGCCGTGGCGGCTGTTTTCAGGCCCGATGATTCGGCTTGCGGTTCTCCGAGCGGTACCAAAGGGTAGCCTCTCTCTCTGCCCATAGCAAGCTCGTGAAGGGGCTCTCCTGATGGGTCTGGCGCCGGCAACCTCCACAGACTCACCTGCCGTAATAAAATCATTGGGCCGTGAACATGATCAGCGCGGCGTGACAATCAAAATATAAGAAAAAGGTCAGTTGCATGCGGCAAGTTAATGGCGAGTGAATCGAGCTGACACCAGGCGCTGCCGGTCGCTACTCTTACGAGCAAAGGTCCCTTATGCCTCCATGATGTTTAGGGACGTGCACACATCAACGCCCAGCGACAGCAAATTTTTGTTGGGTGCGGTTGGGTTCGGTTGGGTTCGCACTCATTACAAGGAGCAGTGATAGTGCACCTGGTAGCCACTATTCAATGCTGGCTAACACAGGATATGTGGTAGTACGTACATAACAGCAACATCATAGAAGCATGCGTGCTGTAGCATTGCTGCAGTAGGTAGTCCCCTAAGTGCACGGTACGTAGCTTGGTAGTGCACCTGGTACCTGGTACCGTAAATGGTACACATCAGTGCTGTCATGCTTGATCTACGCACGTCTCGTGCGCAGATGTGATCTGGGCTGTCGAGATCGATACCCTTGAAACCGGTAGAACAGTGTCATAGGGTCTACACTCTTACGTACCCTAAGATGCTCGTGAAAACAATAAAGGGGTCCTGCACTGGGGTCATGTAGTTTGGTTGTATTTAAGATCGAGGAACAAGTGCATCGCGCGTCTCCTCGGGCAGTCACGTTTAAGTCCCTCGTCAGTTAACCCTGTTGGACACGGCACATCCATCACTGACCCAATCCACCAGCAACCATCATCTTCTCTTTTCTATTGAAGCTTTCACAGAAAAGGTCACGTAACTGCGACTCGTGTTAAGGCTCTCGATAATAATTGCAGGCGGTGTCTTGTCCAGTCATCGGCAAGCGATTCTACACAAGCGTATACACCAGCTACGAGCTGATACACTCGGAAACGACAACCTTAATAATCAGGTACCGGGTACCTGGTACCTTACAGTAGTACAGTATACTCGTCTCCGACGGTGACGTGATACGAAACACAAACCACTGATCGTACGTTGCACTTTCTTGTTTGTCACTGGCCAGTGGAACACAACGTCGGAAAGCAAAATCGCAAGGCAACCCAGGCACCTTGAAGCCCGCGCTCGCGGCTCCATCCGCTTGTCCAGCCCTGGCGCCGTTGCTGCACGTGACAAGCAGAGACGCATCTGTCGGCGATGGGCTGACGCCCCACACCTCGTCAGGGTGGGAAAGAGCCTGGTGTTTGAGAAACGCAGCGGGTCGCGAATAGCAGTAGCAGACGGGCGGTCGGACGGGATGGAAAAAGAGGGGGATCCCATCAGAGAGCAATCCAAACCAGGTATCCTCGACAGGCAAGGCGTGGCACTCGTCAACTGCTAATCGTTATAAGAAGTTCTGGAGGTCGGTGGTCTGTGGCCTGGGGGAGTCAAAGATTATACGTAAGAGAGCGCACTTTCACACACCCAACTCCTTGACCGCAAAATTGCCACCTTTTTGCCTTTGCTGACCCCAAACTAGGTTTTAGTGGGGATCACTCGGCCGTATCACACGAGGACACCCTTTGAAAATGCACGTCCCTCTTGCTTGACATGTCTCCTGTCATCTCCTGACGTCTTCTCCTCGACAAGGTGAGGCGCGTGCCAACTGCTCATCGTTTCACGCGGCTCAGGGGGTCCGTGGCCTGTGGCCTCGTGGCAGTGTAGCAAATGTTACCCTGTGCAAAAAATGATGCCAAAACTAACCTAAATTGCAAGTATTTTTGTCCCCAAAAACGTGCGTGCAGGGTGCGGCGGAACCTCCTACGATCACATTCTCGCTGAAGCTTAGAATTGTACCTCGTAACCCTAGCTCTGGATTTGCTTTCAGACATGCTGACAGCGCTCGGATATGCTTCCACCCTTTCTCCCCCACCACGCGGTTGCACCACGTCCTACCTGGTGGCATAAGAGCTCGTTGCTCTCTTCATGGAACCCCAAGACGTGCAGCTCGTTTCCTTCTCGCAAACTGCAGGTGCCGACTACGAAACGTGAGCTGATGTTGTTCTCTTGTTCCTCACCCGACTCTTCGTTTGGCGCAAGCGCCGCGATGCATCGCGCCGGTCGCTTGAGACTATAGGTTGAAGACGCACTAGAAAACATACCCGCTTGTTTGGTGGACCAGGAAGCCTTGGCAACACGGCAACGCCGACAGGACCACGGGAGCAAGGTTTGATACGATTCGTGACCCCTCATTCCGTCTAGATACAGCCTGCCAAGGTGTGCAACTCCGTAGTTTTCCTCTATTCTGCGCCGAGAGCCATGAGCCGATAGCAGCTGAGGCCTGTCTCGAAGCCTCGTGGCTGGCTAAGCTGGGGATGTTGAGATATAGTTTTCTCGTCATTGCTTCAGCGATCTTATCACCATGCCTGGCGCGAATATCCACGGTGTCGGTGAACGAGTCAGGGGTGTCGACCAGGCTGATCGCTGATGGCTTCGGAATCGCTGCTGGGGGTTATGTCAATTTCGACGTAGAACCCGACGAGGAGGAGGAGGGGGGAGCGATCAGCAATAACCTTACGAGGTGGGTGCGTTCAAACCGAATTGGCTTGGGCTTATTGAGTTGCGCCAAAATTCGTGGCGCGCATACCACGCATGTGTTAGTAGGACCCCCCTAGAAGGCATTGCTAGTGACGTTATCCGGGAATAGAAAACAAGAGCGTGCGCGTGGGTGTCGCTTTTCTAGGGAAGATATTATTTTTATTATTATTTTTTGTAAAAAATTTGAAAACGTCAGCGGTGAGTACGACTGATTGAATGGTTGAAACTCAAGTTTGCAAGCTGCGTGGTACATTGAATCTGTGCTTCATTTATTATATCGTAGGGTGTTTGTGAGTTAAACCTTACACAGCTTCACAATTCTTACGGAAGGCCGTTCGCGCGTATTTTATAAATTTTCAAATAAAAATTGAAAAACGTCAGCTGCGAGTACAACCGATTGAATGGTTGAAACTCAACTTTGCAAATTGCGTGGTACATCTATGTTTCACTCTTTTTTTTTTTCTTTTTTCTCGCTTCCTCCCGCTTAAACGCCTTACCTAATATCGAAATTCGCCAGAGTAATAAACACTTGCCACGCCCTGGATATCGCTTCGTTATCTTTTTAGAGCCGTCCATGCCGCTGCTGCTGCAATTCCCACCCACCCCCGGCCCCAACGCCCCCTCCTTCCCCACCACTCGCACCATCGCCTAGACCTAGCACCACGCGTATAGCAAACCCCTACATCTATGCGACCTAAAGCCCTTCCCCCCCGCCCCCTGCCTCCCCCGCCACATTCCCCCCCCCTCCCCCACAAGAAGGATTTATAGTTTCCACGCACAAATTGACCTGCCCCACCCGTCCCCTCCCCCCCCTCCCCCCCTCCCGCCCCCCTTTGATCAAAATCAGGCCCCCACGTCTTTAAAAACTCCGCCCTCCACTCACCGGATATTCGACATTCGACTTATAGGATTCACTTGATACACTAATGCATTTCCTTCCACAGCTGTCAGATGTTGTCCCCCTCAGAAACGGGTTTTATAGTTTCCGCGCACAGACCGCCTTACATCACCCTGTTGACCCTGATAGCTACACTGTAGTTGCAAGGGGAGTCGCCGACCTATATCCTTAATCAGGACACACATCCCGTAATACGCGCGATCGGAGTATCACACAGCTTGCAAAGATGAGTTTCGACAAAATATTCGATCTCACAGCTGGAGTGTATTTCAATTTTTATAAAATATACAGCAGTAGTGAATTGATAAACATGAGCTGTTGAAAATGGAAGACCGAGACCGGAAATGGTACTCTCGCGTTGGTTCCTTTGATATCATATCATACCGCCGTACCACCATACCTGCCGGTAGAGCCAGTAGACCAGTATGATACAGCAGGTGGTCAGTGTACCTGTGGTACTTCTGAGTGTGACAGCAGTATAAGTGCGGTAGTCGTAGGTACGCACAATCAAAAGGCGTAGCACGGGGCAAGGAGGACCATCGCGCCGGAGACAGCTACCAGGGGGTGTGATGTAGGACTACCACTATACCAGGTACTAATTTAATACTACTACAACCGATATCTACAGCAGTAACACCCGCCTGCAAACAATACATCGCCGCATACGCCTCCCCCACCATCCGTCCGCTCCTTTCACCACTGCCTGGTACAGCAGTAGTGGTCCCTCTACAGCGCAGATATGTGCCAGCCGTAAACACCGGCACTATATTGGCGACCGGCACTACTCCGCATACTGCCACTACTGGTTGTTTTCATCGATGCCAAGCAAGCGATATTCACAGGCGCTATAGCGAGCAAGCGGCACTATTCAACCGGCGCTATAGAGGGACCCCTCTCCTTATTTGTTTACAACTGATTTGTTCCAAGAATGGGGTTGCGGGTCTGATCCTCATCTGCGTAGGCGCGGCAACTACTGTTGTAGAGATCGTTCGAGGAATTATGTCGGTGAACGCCGTGTACGCACAGCAGCAGTAGTGGTCCCTCTATTGTTGTTGTTCTCACATTACTCGCATAATCAAGTCCATGGTCACAGGACAGGCTCCAGTCACTCTGGAGCTGAGGAATACCCCAGGGAAAAAACACAAACAAACCAAAGGTGGTACACGCATATGTCACAGCTGACTCAATTCATGCCTCCACCAGAAACATATAAAAGTGAAATCGGGAGTCAGCCTACGATGTGCCAGGTCATACTGGTGCATACGTCTCACTACTCGCGCCTGGAAAAATCGACCATACCGCTTGCCACCCAAGAAAGACTACCACGTATTTATTGCACGTACCGGTAGTACCCATCACTGCGCATACGCACGACAGACGCAAGTCAATTGGGAATAAAAAACAAAGAGAAGAAAAGAAGATAAAGGAAAGGGAAGAAAAGACAAGGAAGCGAAGAAACGCAAAAGGAGAGGAAAGAAAAGAAAAGAAAAGACAAGAAAAGCAAGAAAAGACAAGACAAAAAGAGGAAGCAAGGAAAGGAAAAGAGAAAAAAAATGTCATACTAGCAGACCCTAGGAACTTAATAAAGACGGCACAGGGGTCATAGAGGGTATCAAGTGCTCTATACCGCCTGTTGGGTAGTGCCGGCTGGCCGCTATAGTGCCTGTGCAATTGGTTGACCCAGATGGGAACAACCCACATAGTGGCAGTATGCGGAGTACTTCCGGTTGCCGCTATAGCGCCGGTAAACTCCGGGTGGCACACAACGGAGGTCAACGTTAGGGTTAGGGTTAGTATTTTGTGTTTTACGAAATGCAGCCAAGTGTGTTTGAACCCTTTCGTGGGATTGGACCAGGGCCTTGAAGGCGACCACCAAACATCTGAAACGCACGCTGGCGGAAGCTGTACAGAGGTTCTTCGAAGATTACCCCAGCCAACTCGAAGGGCGTATTCGAGAAGGTGATCAATTTGGCTTCTACAAACACCTAAAGGGGATGAATGTGGAAGGGGAGAGGACGTTTAACTCGCAGTACATCAAGGACGAGGAAGGTCGATTGCTGCGGGACAACGCCCTCATCCGCGAGCGGTTGGTGAGGTGGTTTCAAAAATTGCTCAACACCAAGTCACCGACCCTTGACCCAGCATTGTGGACGAGCTTAAGCAGTGCCCCCCGTGCAGACCACTGGATGATGTCCCGTTTAGATACGAAGTAGAAGAGGCGATCCGTGCGTTGGCGAACCGAAAGGCGGTAGGGCCCGATGGTCTCCCGGCCGAGCTCTTGAAGGTGTTGGCCGACGAAGGAGAATTGGACACGCTCGCAAAGTTCCACGATATCATCGTCGCTGTGTTGAGGGGAGGTGGCGTGCCGCAACAATGGAAAGATGCAACGATTAAGGTGCTTCACAAGAAGAAAGATCGGACAGAGTGTGGCAATTATCGCGGCATTTCCCTCGTGGCTCACGCCGGCAAAGTACTCCTCAAAGTCATCGCGGGTCGCCTGAGTGACTGTTGCGATCGCGAGAACATTCTACAGGAGGAACAGTGTGGGGTCAGACCCCAACGCTCGACGGTTGACATGATGTTCGTAGTACGACGACTGCAGGAACTGGCGCAGAAGGAGGACACCCCTTGTACTTGTGCTTTATCGACCTCACCAAAGCATATGACTCCGTGAACCGAACCCTCTTGTGGGATGTCCTTGCTCGTTATGGCGTGCCACCGAGAATGCTCGCCGTCATCCGCCAACTCCACGATGGCATGCAAGCATGCGTGCGGTTGGATGATGGAGAGTGTTCCGATTCCGTTTGACGTGAGACAAGGTCTCAGGCAAGGATGCGTGCTCGCGCCACTGCTGTTCCACATGTTTTTCACGGCGGTACTAAGTGTGGCCGAGAAACGCTTCCTCGCCGATGCAGCCATCACGGACAACATGGTGCAGCTCCAACGAAAGGAGAAAGGCGGGAAGAAGGGCACTTCACGCACAGGCAATGTCGACGGGTGGGGGGGGGAGGAAGAGGAGGAGGTGCAGAGATTGTGGGGTATGCTTTAAGCTGACAATGCGGGCATCGTATCGCGATCATCAGAAGGGCTAAGGAGAATGATGGCGGTGATCGTGACTGCGTGTTCGGCGTTCGGACTTACGGTCTCCGTGTCGAAAACACAGATCATGTGCCTGCAAACCAAAGGTGGGGGGAAGGTGTCGTTCACCATCAATGCAGCCGGCCAGGTATACAAACAAACAATCGAGTTTGTGTACTGCGGCGGGGCTATCACCGCCGACAGAGAACTCTGCATCGAAATGATGCGGCGTATTCAGAGGGCCTGGGCGTGCTTCCAGCGGTACAAGATGGAAATCTATGATCGTCCGGGTGTGCGCTTAAGGTTAAAGGTGTGGTTGCTGAAAGCCGGGGTGATCGAGACACTACTCTACGGTTGCATGACGTGGAGCCCGAACAAGCCTGACTATAACAGGCTACGACGGGTTCGCCATTCTATGCTCCTCCGATGCCTTGGATGGCAGAAACGGAAGCGCGACGACCACACCCTATCGTATGCCGACGCGCTTGCCAAGACAGCATTCGAGAGCATAAAGGCGATAGTGCGCAAACGGAGGATATTGTTCGCGGGATTCGTAGCACGTATGGGGGAGGAACGTCTGCCACAGAGGGTGATGTTTGGGGAGCTTGTTGGGGGTAAGGGCTACTCAGGGGGGGAAGAGAAGGACTGGTTGGTGCACCTGAAGGAGGGGGGGAGGGAGGGGGGGCGTCCTGCCCAAAAGACTGAAGTCTGGGTCTGGCCATCATCGTCTTGGAGTTTTTTGGGCCTTCCAATGGCCGTCACAAGCTAGCATAACGCCGCCCTGACTTCTTCGCCATGTTGCGTTCTCCCCCCAGTGCCATTGATGCCCTTGATACCCTCTACGAGCCCAATGCCGTCTTTAGTTAATTCCTAGGGCTTGCTAGAATGGCGTTTTTTCCCTTTTCCTTTCCTTGCTTCGTCTTCTGTCTTGTGTTTTCTTGTGTTTTCTTCCCTTTTTCGTTTGTTCGCTTTCTTTTCTTTCCTTTCCTTTCCTTTCCTTTCTCTTCTATTCTTTTCTTTGTTGATTTTTTATCGATTGGCTTGGGTCTGACGGGCGTATGCACAGTGATAGATACTACGTGTAATATATACGTGGTAGTATTCCCTGGGTAGCAAGCGGTATAGTCGTTTTTTCAGGCACGAGTAGTGAGACGTATGTACCAGTATGGCCCTGGCACATCGTAGGCTAACTCCCGAATTCACTTTTTATATGTTTCCGGCGGAGGCATGAATTGCGTCAGCTGTGATTTATGCGTGTACCACCTTTGGTTTGTTTGTGTTTTTTCTCTGGGGTAATATTCAGCTCCAGAGTGACTGGAGCCTGTCCTGAGACCACGGACTTGATTATGCGAGTTAATGGGAGAGCAACAACAACAATTGTTGATGTCGATCTCACTTTTTTACTACCAGGTACGCACCAGGCAGATCATTTCCATAATGTAGACGGTGGTCACGCCGTCACCACAAGGCACAAGGCGTCCGCCTGGTAGGGCACGAAACCATCTAAACCGATGAAGATGACAGCCAGCTCCACGACCTGTTGTGCAAACGCAACAAGAGACCATGCCACTTGCGTTGAAACTAAAGCGGGTTATTAGTGCGACGACATTGGAAAACCGATAGTTTGGCCAAAAAGTTTCCATTTTTTTGGGGGGGTTATATGCTGAAAGATTCCGGGTAACGTCGCTTTGGGGGGGGAAATATTAAAATATATTTTTCTGGCTATTTTTTTGGTCATGCGGTCCAACAGGTCCATTTGTCTATTTTTCATCAAGGCTTGATCAGCGTTGTCCAACAAACACGATTGACCTTCGATCTCGAGATAAGAGACAATCCATGGTCACTGCTCTTGGCTCCAGACAAGGGCACATGAGTGTAGGTGACAGCGCTGAAGAGCTCATCTCGATGCATGCCCTAGGGCGTGTGAGGTTGCTTGTGTTGTCTTGTGGTCTTCCGTCGCATCCTCTCAAAATTATGTGTTTCGCCCGTTGGGAGGCGATAGAGAGGTTTTGTCTCAGTTTTCTACGCACCAGCCGTCAAATGTGTTTTCAACAGGAGCCTGATCGGCGCCCGCTACAAATCACCGACCGTAGAGTCAGCGCTGAACACCAAGGAGGGGTCGCGCCTAACGAGCTCGTCCCGTTCAGAGCCCACGACGCTGTCGTTGGTTTCGTCGGACGCAGTGTGTGGAGAACACGAAACTACGCCGCTTCTAATCCAAGATCTGCTTGAAAAATTCCGAGGCCGATGTTGGCCAAGATCGCCGCGATAAATCGTTTTTTTCCGGAATTCTGGAAAGTTTCAAAAAAGAATTATACCAAATTGGGTCCATAGGCGACCGTTCAGGCAAAGTTTGGCTGGGATCTTTGGGAATTTCAAACTGTTGGCCTTCATTGTCACAGGTCTTACTAGCTACCCGCTACCACTAAGGGGTGTCACCGACCTGTATCCTTCATGAGGACACACACCCCCCCGTAACGCGATTGGATTATCACACACAACTTGCAAATATGATTTTCGACGAAGTCCTCGATCTCACCGCTGTATGTGTATTATTTTATAATAACGAAAACGGCGGCTGTTATGCTCGTTTCATCTACAGCTGATGCTGCTCCTTCCTTTTTACCAGAATACATGGCATTCCACTACAGTACTGCTGCACTCTACCAGGTACCTGGTATATCAGTATGTGCGAGGGCACGAGATAGTACGTGCTGGTAGCTATTCATACAGCAGTGGCTATGGCCGGAAGCGAGCCCTTCTACACTCCTAGGTACTGGCTACGAAAGGTGTTGCTTTCTGGAGGGCTTTCAGTATCCAACACCACCGTTGCCGGACACGACTCGTACTCGTGCGGCCGTGCACACCGTCTGAAGTACTACTCGTGTCTGCCGAAGATCGGAAAACGATTCCTGGTAAATTGTAAAGAACCGCCTTTTCATGCTGCCCGAATCGCTTTAGGCACACACAGTGAACACAAGATGACGGCAACGAACCGCGAGGAGCAAACGCTGACACAGTCCTCCCCTTGACGCGTTCATAAGGCACACCTGCAGCACCTTATGCCTTTTAGGTCCCAACAAAACGCGATCAAAACGATCGAGATGTCTTCTTTCTTCTTTGAGTGGGCGGCAGGATGTCAATGGTGTCAGGCTTCGCGCGTCTCGCACAACTCCGTCCATGGTTCATTGTATAGACTGAAAATTGAAAAGCGTCAGCTGTGAGTTGGATTTTTTTCTTGTAGATCGGAAATCGAAGAACGCAAAAGAGTCACCCCGTCAGCCAACAGCCCACTTTGCCTTGCGTGGTCGCTGCTGCAATCTTTTTTTTTGTTCCCGTCTATGTGTTCCTTTTCTGTTAATATAGTCTTTAGTCTATCTATATCTTTAGTCTTCAGTCCAGAGTCTAAGTCTAAGTCTATGAGTCTAAGTCTAGAAGTCTAAAAGTCTAGTGAGTCTGGCGTAGTCTTTAGCACCCCCAGAGGGTTAGTCAACACCAATCGAGGCTGCTGCCCCCTCTCGGTGGCAGGACGATGACGGTAAAGCGGTATTCCATTTATCGACCGATTATTTGCACCCGGAGACTTCCGCTGTCACGACTAACCAAAGTACGTGTCCAAACAAAACTGACGTGTCCAAAGTCAGCAGCAGCTGTCTGGGAATGCCCCTGGAGCGGGGGAGAGTCTGGAGTCGAGAGGTCGTGCTGCTGACTTTGAACGCGTCAGTATGATACGGTCCAGACACGTCATTTTGGTTGGTTGAGGTTGCGGCAGTCGTCGCATGCAAACAGTCGGTCGATATGTGGGATTCAGTCTGTGGCCCCTTTTAAGGGACCCCGCGATGAGGAAAAGCAGCTATTGTAGGCGACCCCAAGTTTCTCCGCACGTTTTTTTCCCACGTTTAGGGACCTTGTCCCTTATGGTGGACCCAGCCCTCTGTTTGGGATCCCAAATCCCTCTAGAAGAGGCCACACAGCAGTCTCACGCGCGCCAAATGGACCGCTAGAAACCTTCAGAGGGGCCACCTTGTGTTGAGGGATGTCGGTATATAGGAGACCCTGCCCTCCCGACGCTATATTATCCCTTAAAAGGGGCCATCGACTGTACCGTGATCGCCCAGTCACCGAGAGGGGGCGGCGGCCTCGATTGGTATCATTTTGTCCTCTATTAATATTACTGTGGTATCCCCAGAGAGTGAATCAATGCCAATCAGTTGGTGACCACAGAGCTTGCTCTCTCTAGGATGAGGCGTCGGCACGCACACTGGGGGTGCTGGATCGGTGGAAATAACGTTTTGATGTTAAGAACACATAATCGAGGCTGCCGTCTCCCTCGTGGTGACAGGGCGATCGCGCTGGTTCTCGTACAGCAGTATCCCATTTATCGACAGACTATTTTTGACTAACAATTAAAAAATATACACCACTGCAGCAGTTAGTAGCTGTGAGATCGAGGATTTCGTCGAAACTCATATTTTGCAAGCTGTGTATGATGCTGCATATGCGGAAACTGCCGCAATCTCAACCAACGATAATGATTTGTCGTAACCAAGCTGACGGGTCCAAAGTCAGCAGCAGCTGTCTAGAAAGTCGCCGGCGTGGAGTTGTGGAGTGGAGAGGCCCTGCTGCTGACTGTGAACTTTCAACACCTCAGTTTGATTCGGACTCAAGATTGGTTGGTTGATTTTACGGTAGGTCTCCGCATGCAAACACAGCAGTAGTTACTCGGTAAATGGGATACTTGGTGAGGGCATGCCCACGCCGTAACGTGCGCGATCGGAGCAACATACGCAGCTTGCAAATATGAGTTTCGACACAATCCTCGGATCTCACAGCTGTGCCTGGTAGCTTCTTTTTTTTTCAAGAATGGGATACCAAACTGACGTGTCCAAAATCAGCAGTAGCTGTCTAGAAAGTCGCCGGTGGGGGTGTGTTGTGGAGGGGTCCTGCTCTTGTGCGCGAGGCGGACCTCATAGTTATTAGCGCAGGTGCTCGCTCCGGGCGTGTCCTCGAGTCTCCATCCCCACTCGATTCGCTCCGCGCCTCGCGCGCTACTGTTATGTCTATGTGAAATAAGCACCTTTTTTTGGGCATGGTGTTCTCCGGCGGCCGAGGTTTTTTTTCTTGCACGCTCGGCTGCGGGGCAAGCAATGGGGCCGTGGGTATATTGCGATGCATGTCCGGATCCCGGCCGAGATCCATGGTGGTGCTCTGAGCATTCAATGTCGCTGAGGCAATCAGATGCATGGAAAACCCCGCTTTGTTTTTTTTTTTTCAATATATATATATATAACCCGCTCCGTTCTCACATTGTTCGCTCCGCTCTCCAACCCGCTGTGCGACATCGTCAGTCCAATGTTTTACCATCTTCGCTGTCTGCTACAACGCAATTATACGTACAGCCAGCAGCAGAGCAACAACAGCAGCAGCACATCTCTTGAATATCATACGTATGTGTTGCACCTAGCCCTGTGACTTCTGTGGCACGCCTCGCACTAAACATGTAACACACCTCGCCTGACAAAATGCCTCCCTCCGCCCGTCTACCTGGAAGATTGACACCTAGCTACTACTTTTCACGTGGTTGTGCTCCCCGCGCCGCATTTGGGAGGTAGTGGTACCGGGCAAGACCCGCAGAACAAGGCCCACACTGCCGCCTGCCTCATTTCGCCAAGCCGCGCAGGGCCCATAGAAACTCATATGTTTGTTTTTGTGAAAGTGGAAATTTCACCATATTATGTCTCTTCTCGCTCTGCTGATGCTGTTCAACTGCATCACACATGGCCCTCCGGGCTCGGTACTACTTGCGGCAGTCATGGTACAACAGCAGCAGTGCTGTGGTCTCTCTCCATTGTGATAGCCACAGGCGGTGATTCTGTGTGTATGTGTGTTTGTGCGCTTCCGTGCCAGGTATTTGCGCGTGGAGTGTGTGCTGTCACAAAATCAGTACCGTATAGAAGCACACAGCAGTAGCGAAAGCAGTAGCTCATACTGGTAAATGTATCGTTGGAATGTCTATTATATGTTTACTCTTTTGGACTTGCGACGCCCGCAGGGTATCAAGTCATCGCCGTTCCGACGGGGAACCTTGTACGTCCATGTCTACGTAAAATACACGTCTTTTTTTCTGGCTTGCTGTTCTCCGGCGGCGGAGTTTTTTTCTCGCGCTTTCGGCTGCGGGGCAAGCAAGGCGCCCATCGGTGCATTACGATGCGTGTCTCTCGACCCTGGCCAAGCTCCGTGGCGGTGCTCTGAGCATCCAACGTCGCTGAGCTGGCTCTTTTTTTCATGGGGTTGCGTTCCGCCTCGCTGCTCAAGCAGAGCACGTGCATGGAAAACCCCACGTTTTGTTTTTAGCCCGCTCCTCTCTAGCTTTTTTGTATTCGATTCGCTTTCCCGCCCGCCGTACAACATAATCAGTCCAACTGCTGTTTCAGCCTCTCTGCTGTCTGCTACGACGCAGCAGCAGCGGCAGCAGCGGCAGCACTCCCTTGTGACAGCCGCGGACGGTGTTTCTCTGTCTATGTGTTTACGCGTGTGCCTCTGTGTGTTTGTGGGTGGGGTGTGTGGTGTCGTGAGCACGCAAAAACACGAAAAAGAGCGGTAGGTTGACTTTTGCACAAGCAGCCGCTCAGCCTAGCAGTCATCAATCAGTAGACGGCAGTGCAGCAGCAGCAGCGGTACAACGACAGCCGCGCTCCAAGCTCTGGCCTTTGCGTCGGCAGTCACTACTGCGTATGTGCGTGTGGCTGGTGCACAGCAACAGGAGATCGAACCACGACTACATTAACACGTCCTACGCAACATTGGAACAAACATCGTCGGACCTCTAACCAGGTACACGAAGCACACAGCAGCAGCAATACCATTACTGCAGCTGAAGCCTGTACATGTCATTGGAACGCCTGTGTTTTCCCTCTTCGACTTGCGACGCCCCTGGGATACTGAGACAACATCATTCCGGAGGGGAACCTTTTACAAAAAAAAAACGCGCACGATACCACTTTCCCTTGGACGATATTCGATGCTAAATGTGCCGATAACGGAGAGAGTGCATACGAGGGAAGGGTCTATGGAACGATCTTGACGAGAGCTTCCCGCATAAGCCGCCATTTTCGGTGTGTGTGTGCGTGTTCCCAGGGTTTAGAGGAAAATCGAGTCTGAAAATTGTCCCAAGGGGGTGTGTTACCCTGCGTGTTTTACACGGTGTGTTTGCCGACCCTTCCTATTGGTTTTCCCCCTTTTCTCGCGTGAATATGGAAACCCACAGTAGTTGCTTGGCTCTGCGTCGACGGCTGATTCTATATGCCTTTTTCATAATATATAGAGAAAAATAACGCTCATCGTTCTTGACGTGCAAACAAAAAAATCTCGTTCGAGAAGGAGTCCCATTCCAAGGGCGTGTTTTTTGCAGGGTACTGAAGTACAGACGTGGGGGTACTCGGGGTACCCGACCCTGGTTGTTTAGATGATACTCGAGTATCATAGGTACCCGGGCACCCCCTGGAGTGTATACCGACATGTGCTGCGATGGAGATGGCACTTTTGAGCCAAAATATTTCATTATTTCTGCCTTGCGGGACTTACCAGGTGCTATTTATTAATAGTAGGGAACTACCCCATCATCGGCGGCGTAAGCAACTGAGTTAAATCGACACACGACGCGTATGAAAATACGTGGAAGTGTGGTGAGCTTAAAGCTTTATTTTTCCCCATCCGCCGGAGGATTAAAAAAAGAAAAAAAAAAAAAAAAAGTATGCCATTTGTGTGTTAGATTTTTTTGTTGGCCATGGGACTTGTTATTTATTAACAGTAGCGAACTACCAGGTACCCATCATCGTCGGTGTATGCCATTTTTGTGTTACTTTTTTTTTAGTTCGTCGGGCTCGGCTTTCCCTGCTGGTTTCTAAGGGTCAGTTTTCGATGCGTATGATAGTATGAAGCTGCGTAGTTATCAACCAAGAAGGCTTCAGGAAAACGTCGGCCCATAAACCCTCGAAGTATCGTGGGCATGCGTCTGAGCCTACTATTGATGAAGCGCGCCCTTTAATTGGTTGAAAGGGAACGTGCTCGTATATACGGCAGAGGTAGCTGCTTTTTTTTTCTGAGGCTGTTCGCTTGAAGAGCTGTACACCTTCACCCCCCAACAACTGATTTTTGAGGAAATTGACGGCGTAACTCGATGAACAGACAGACCCATGGCCGACAGACACACCCATGGCCGACAGACAGACCCATGGCCGAGGTATTAAAAATATATACATACATATATGAACATATTGTATATACGTATTCCCCAACAAGAACGACATTACGAGTACTCGTATGACGATTCTGGGTTAACGCCGTTCCAAACTGGAAAGCCGTTTTGGGGGACACAATCACTTGGAATTGGTATAGGGAGGGGTTTGGGGGTTGTAAAGGCGTCCCACCAGTCAGAAAAGCGCTGCCGCTATCGTAGCACGCGTCGAAGGCTTTCACCTCGCCAATCCTTGCCACGCGCCATGAAACGCACCGTATTGCACTCGACGAGCGAGGGTGCACCGCCAATGGGCTTAGCGTTAGGGTTAGGGTTCGGTCGAAGGTTAGGAATAGCGTGTTATAGCACCACAATGATATGTCCCATGGCAGTGCTATTGGACAGTTTCATTGCGGCAATGCCACGGAAGTTTTGGTGGGATGCCATGGCAATCGGGGCCATGACCCCCCCCCCCCCCCCCCCCCCGCGCCCCCGAATAACTCGTTGGCGCTGTCATCCATAAGCAAGAAAGTAAGCACAAGGTGCCGACGTTCGTCTTACGAGCGGTTCTTGGAAGGATGCAGTTCACCCTTCATGCAACTCGCCGAACACGTCACTGCGCTTCGCGCTTGGTGCAAGCAATGTCTGCCTGGTTGGTGAAAACCCGACGTGCTCCGTCCCGGCATAGTAGGGATGCGAGGGTCTATGGTCATTGGACTACGGCCATGCACGAACTGAGTACCCTCGCCCCCCCCCGCGTGCGGGCGAGTGGTTGCCACTCCCTCCTCGCTACAGCACCCGGTTTAACTCGCTGGGTGAGCGTCGCTCCTGTCCAGGTGACACCTGCCCTTATGGGTATAGGAAACCCAGTAAGAAACAAGGTGGCAAGAAGGGCTGGCTGAGGTTTACAGGAAATGACGAATCCTCTAGCCGTTATGCTGAAGTTCGCGCAGAATACGTCTTCTCCCAAGTAAGAAACCCAGCCTGGTATCTGGTACTGCTGTGTACTGGTATATATTACGAGTATACAAAATTAAAATGCACTCCAGCTGCGAGATCGAAGATTTCGTCGAAACTCGTCTTTGCAAGCTGTGTGTGATACTCCGATCGCGCCTATTACTGGGTGTACCCTCATTAAGGGTATAGGTCTGCGATTCCCCTTACAACTACAGTGTAGTTTGTTTCAGGGTCATTAGGGTGTTGTTAAATCGATCTGTGCACGGAAACTATAAAGTCCAATGTTGAGGGAGACAAAATATTACGGTATATACATGTATGACACGCAAGACAAACACGCTCTCTGGGACGAATGATGATGCCGATTTTCTCGAAAAACGGAGAAAGTGCAGAAAAAATGAAGAAGAAAAAAACGCCGAGCGACGCGTGTATGGGAAAAAAATCCGGCGAGATATTTCCGTGTAATTTCTCTTTAAAATCCACCATCATCTTGGTTGTGTGTGTGCTCCCCTGGTTTTGGAGAAGAAAGTTTCTGCTCTGGAATTTATTGGCAAGGGGTTGTTGTGCCACCTTGCCTGTTATACTGCCGGCCCTTGCGTAAGAAAATGGCCTCGTGTATACCTGGTACAAGATATTTGTACTAAAAATTACTAACAATACTTTTAAAATTATGGATCAAGGGATAGGTGTGGTGCTGTTGCTGCCCCGCACGTACCTGGTACCAGGTGGGTCGGAAGAATGGCGTGCAGCGCAGCGCAGCTTCCGCCGGCGACTAATAACGTCTCGCGAGTTCGGCCTCACGGGTACATGTGATGTGGTGGTATCTGATTCTATTTCCTGGTATGTTATAGCGACAGCAAAGTTGCTGCGTTCATGGTGTGGTAATGACAGCGTAAGGTTGGGGTGGGGGGGGGGAGAGAAACTGAGGGTACAGGGTGGGGGGGGGCGTGGAGGGAGATTTGTTTTTCTCCTGGAGGCGGCGATGTACGCGGGAGCTCGATTTTGTTTTTGCGCCTTTGATCTCTGTTTGGGTTTGGGGAGCAGGCTGCAAGGAAGGAGCGCTCGAATACCAGCTGATTCAATGTTTAATCCGTACAACTATGTACCAGGTATGTATGTACGCTGACATAGGGACATCTTATCGGGGTCATAGCCGTCACCTTCAAATATTCGTGCTTTGTGACATTTTGTTTGCGCGCCCTAACCTGTATTCCATCTCAGCCTGATGCACGCACACGTATTCGAGTTTAAAGGGCTCGACAAACACACATTTTCGGGAGTACGTTTGCCGTTTGCGCAAAGGTAGATATCGTTAAAAACTAGCCCTGTCCTCCCCGGCCTCAACGCAAAGCACATGACGCGCCAGGCCTACTTGCATCGGCGTCGTGAACCTTGAAGGCTATTCCAAGGTAGCCTGGCTCGCGTCGATGAACCATGAAGTGTACAGGACCCGGAAAAAAATCGGGCGTGCGTGAAAAGTGTTTGCCTCCGGTGGCCCCGACGCGGGGAGCGGACCCAGCCGCGCAGTGCACATGGTGCCGAATGCCTACGAGGATAACATATGTGTACAATCGGTCTGTACGGCATACATGTTAACGTACGGTATGGGACAGCTAATAAGAAACAGGAATACTGGCTCGAGATGGGTGTCTTAGTTAAGAACGGGTGCATTCCACACTAATTTCAGTACAATGGCTCACGAATTTCTTGTTATCCTGTTATTTTCAGGCTGGCTTTCTTAATGTCTTGTTTCTTGCTCGTAATGGATGTCCTGTGCTGAATGAGCTTGCTTGATAGCAGCGCTCGTGTATAGCTGAACACGTACGTACTCGTATGTGTCAGTTCCAGGTATGTACCAAGTACGCTCGTGGCAGTCCCAGTACGAGCATGTGCCTTTTAGCTTTTCCGCCTTTTGGGGGGGACCGCGACGGATGGTGGAAAGAGCTCTTTTGCCTCTGGGAGTTTTTTTTTCTTGCTGTTGTGTATTTTTGCTAAAGGCCCGTCCAATCGAGGAAATAAAACGAAAAAAAACGATAAAGGGAAGATCCTTTCGTTTTTTGATGAAAAAACGTGTTCATTCCAAACGACATCCAAAAGAAACTGTTTTTTTTTTTTTGAAAAGTGTTGATCTTTCACGCAAAAACTCGCGGTGCAACTTGACACAATAATTCAACCGCCACAGCACCCCAATTCGCGGCGAATGCACCCTACGACGCAGCTGAACTCACCCAACTCGCACGCCCGAGGTACCCCTGAGTGTAGGCGGTGCTCGTGGTCCAACCAGCTCCCCCCGGGAGTGCTCTAGATTTTGTGTTTTGGTCATGGTTGTTTGTCGGCAGCCGTTGGATTACTGGGTGGCACCCTCATCGAAAAACGTATCGCCACAGCCACGTCCTGACCCTTTGGTTTCTTGCATAGCCACCCCTTGGTCATACCCTACCCATGCATGCTGGCTTCGACGGCGGACAAGCACCGTGGCAGCCTAACGCACTACCCCACCCACCGTGCGCCTGCGAACCGGCCACCCTATGTTCCTCTTCGCGCTGTTTATCCCATATTTCGTTTCTTTTACCCCCTTTCGTTTGTTTCAAATGGTTTTGGGATTTAAAAAAAACGAAGAAGCAAAACTTTATCGAGATCAGGGATCTCTACGGGATCATGAGATCTCTACTGCTATTAATAGTTTCTGCTTTTATATCTGACCAATGAAACTCGGCTATTCTTTCATTCATCTTCTTGTTTTTTCTTCGTTTTTTTTTCCTCCTTTGGACGGGCCCTTAAACCATTTCTTATGCAGTCGGATTCCGCCAGTCGAAAACGGCCCTTTCCGACTGGACTTTTTTTCGACTGGATTTTTCTGGTCCTTCTTATCGTCAGTTGAGTCGATTTTATAGTTTTTGTGCTATTCCTAGAGACGGTTGGTGTGAGGGAGTACTGTGTATGGCACTCGAAAATCGGTTGGCAGCTCTGTGCTTCGCGCGTTCTTCGCGAGCAACGCGTGCTTCACGCGCGACGAACCTTCGTCCAAGCGGGTTGGTGGCTTTGGGCTTAGCCGAAAGCCGTCAAGGCTACGTTGGTGGCGTTGCACTCAGCCGAGAGCCGCCAAAGCAACAGCAGGCGTAGCCGTTGTTGGCAAAATGGCATCGATAACGCGCGCTGCTGCTGTCGTGTGATACATGCTGCTGGCGAGCGGAGCTAGGAGTGCACTACGCTGACTTGCGGCGAGAAGTAACAGCAGTGATAGCCAAGGCAGCGTCGGCGCTGTTGTATGATTCTCCTGTGTGGTACCTGGTATGGGTGTGTGGGCGTGTGGGGGTGTGTTTGGTGGTGGGATGAGCGATGCGATGGGTTAAAATAAAAGAACAGGTGAAAAACTTTCTCGACTGAGTTTTTCGACTGACAGATCCAGTCGAAAAAGTCAAGTTTTTCGACTGGATCCACCATTCGGAAAACTCAGTCGAAAAAGCCCTTTTTCGAATGTATAAGAAAGCTCGATTTGGGCTTCAGTCGAAAACGGCCGTTTTCGACTGAAGCCCAAATCGGGCATTCTTACGCAGTCGAAATAGGGCTTTTTCGACTCAACTTTTTTCGACTGAGAATGCCGACTGGCGGATCCAGTCAAAAAACTCAGTCGAAAAAGTTTTACACGTGTTTTCTGAACCGATCGCATCGCCCATCCCACCACTAAACACACACCCACACGGCCACACGGCCACACACCCATACCAGGTACCACACTGCAGTATCACACAAGGCGCTGACGCTGGCTTGGCTATCCCTGCTGTCGCTGCTCGCAGCAAGTCAGCGTGGCGCATTCCTAGTTCCGCTCGCCAGCAGCGTGTATCACACGACGGCAGCAGCGCGCGGTCTCGATCCCTTTTTGGCGGCTCTCGGCTAAGTGCAACTCCACGAACGTAGCTTTGGCGGCTTTCGGCTAAGCCCAAAGCCACCAACTCGCTGGGACGAGGGTTCGTCGAGCCGTTGCTCGCGGAGACAGCGCGAAGCACAGAGCTGCCAACCGATTTCGCCTGCTGTACAGCAATACTCCCTCACACCAACCGCCTCTAGGAAGAGCACAAAAACTATAAAATCAACTCGACTGACGATAAGAAGAAGGACCAGAATAATCCAGTCGAAAAAAAGTCCTGTCGAAAAGGGCCGTTTTCGACTGGCGGAATCCGACTGCATAAGAAATGGCCTTACTGTATCCATGCAAAACTCTACAGCGATTTGAGTCGCTGTGTGTGCATCTGGTATCATCATTATTTTTTATTTTTTATTTTTATCTTCAGACGGATGGGGAAAAATAAAGCTTGAGCTCACCACACTTCCACGTATTGTCATACATGTGTCAATTTACCTCAATTGCAATCGCAATCCAGCGTTAGCTGGCGTGTCCTTCGGTTCCCACTAAAGCGATAGCGTGAGCTGTCCCTACCGGCGGTCCCCGTTACTACTCCGGCGGCGCAAGCTATGATCATCGTATAGCACCTGTACTGCAGGTTCCCTGCGATGCTGCTCTCCTTGAGCAGCGCTATGATACCGGCGGAATGGATCGCGTACATACGGCTGCTGCGGTGCTCTTCACACGGGTAATATGTATGGTTGTTATTCGCATAATCAAGTCCGTGGTCACAGCACAGGCTCCAGTCACTCTGGAGCTGAGGAATACCCGAGGGAAAAAACACAAGCAAATCCAAGGTGTAAGGTGTATGCAGGTGGGTATATGGGATATGTTGATACACCGCGTCGAAAACTACCTTGGTATATATCAAATCGCGTACACACATACTGTAATGCATAGATGAAATACGCATGTCCTGTGTGCTGTCGTTTTGAGATTTGTTGTTCCTGTTTATCGGTTGGTTTTCCAAGTTTTCGGCATAAATATTTACGGTGTCGTGACGAGATAGAGATTGTTGTTGTTGTTGGTTGTCTCACATTAACTCTTGTCAAACATCTAGAGTCCGTGGTCACACAAAGGTGCTGGAGCCCTAGGAAGATCAGAAAAAAACAAATGAAATCAAATTCGTCCGAATATTGAAAATTAGACCGACCTGTTTCCAGGATATTTCTTTGGTTCTCTACGGTACCATACGAAGTAGATGGGCTAGAATACGGAGGGTGGTGGGTTGGTGGGTGGTGGTCGGGTAGGGCGGCAACGCTACCCCAAACTCCGAACCCTTACGCCAAGGGGTGACCCTGTGCTTGGATGCTGTGGCTTGTGAAATGCGGCCGTCTTGGATGCTGTGTTGTGGCCGTCGTGGATGCTGACCGTGTTTTGGCCGTGGCGGATGCTTTGCTTTGGAAAGACGCACCACCCGTAGAATTTTCTCTCTCTTTTTCTTTATTCTTTATCCCAATTCCTCGCACTACTCTCGCGCTCCCTCCCAGTAGTAACTCAGATCTACAGATCCGGGGTCACATAGCGGGCCCTCCCCCCCCTGCCGACTTTTGCTGTACGTGCCTTCCTTTTTTATCACGAGAAGCGAGTGCTTGCGTTGAAAAAAATTACTAGAAATTCTTCCATCAAGCTAGAAAAAGGCCAGATTCACTCTAGCATGCTTTCGGTTGTGTTTGCGGTGAACGAATCGCAGAAAAGGCGTATACGGCCTCCATATCACAGGCGGGGAGCGGGGAGGCAGCATCAAATTTTGAAATCAGACATGGTGCGGTAGCACCTATTTATAGACTCATCGACAGGGGCAGGCCCAGCACAAAATCATCAGGCAAACAGCAGCACATTAGCAGCAGCTGCTGCGCAGTAGCATCACAGCAGCCGCTGCCGCAGCAGCAGCAGCAGCGGCGGGGGCAGGGACGGAGGTGGCGGTGGCGATGGCGATGGCCCCGCCAGATGAGTTGGGGCACAGCAGCTCGGCTCGGCCTGGCTCGATCACCACGATCACCACAACAACAGAACATCCAGTTTTTTATATTTTTTTTTAGAACAAACGCAGGAGACACCAACCGCAGCCGCAGCACGATAGCCGCCGCCGCACAGCAGCGAGTGACAGCAGCAGCAGCAACAGCAGCATTAGCGGCGGCGGCGGGCGTGCGGCGTGGGTGGCGGTGGCAGTGGAGGCTTCGGCGACGGCGTTGTGGTATACCGACGGTGGTTGACAAAATCAGCACCGGATACGACACCACGCAGCAGCCGAGAACCAGGCCATATCGTAGAGAGCGCGGGAGCACTGGCTTACTAGCACCTACCCCTGAGGTTGCGTGTACGCGCCATGCTTCCCCAGCTACCCTTTGTGCCTCCGCATCAAGGTTGGGTTGTGTCTACCGCTGCAAAGCACAGCGCACAGCGAGCAGTGTCTACTGTGTGCTGCCGTGTGGGTTGTGCCCTCGTGCTTGGAGAGCAACGGCGGTGTTAAGCTCGGTATTTGTAGGCCAATCGTATGAGCTGGTCGTCATTGATGGAAGTTCACTCTTAATCGTCCACTCAAATCGGAATTTTCATGCCGTTTGGGGCAAATTCTTCCTTCAAAGTTTCCTCGGCTTTTTTTTTAATGGAATTTTTTATTGAATTCTTTCAACGCAAACACTGGGAGAAATCAGCTTTTTCTTTCCTCGTCGGGGCTGCCTCGTCGACTCGCGTCTAAAAACCATTAGTAATATGTGCTGACCAGATACCCGTGCGGCATCGTACGTGCCTGGCATCATAGTATTGTGTGTGTTTTCACATTAAAGCGATGTTTCCACCCATCTGCGTCCAGAATAGCCAGTGTCCGTGCCGACGCCTCCTCGTGAGAACTGCCTAAGGAGAAGAGCTCTGTGGTCACAAACCACGAGACAGAGATTCACGTTGCAAGTGTAGCAAGGTGATTTGGCGGTCGATGCAATGGACCGCCATGGACTCGCGGGCAACAAAAAGATGCAAGTCGGCACACTACGATTATTATTGGACTATTTCCGACAAAAAGGAAAAAAGGAAAAAAAGAAAAGAAAAAGACAGCGATAGTAGGAGAGAAAGAAAAGAACAGAAAAATAAAACAAAACAATCGGAAACAAACAGGGAAACGGGACGGCACGAGAAAAAAAAAACAAATCTTGACAGCCAGCCAGCAACTTCATCAGTCATACGAAGCAACAAAGCAGACGACGCTATCCAACCATCGTCGGGGGCCTGGTACCCGTGGTTTGTGCTACGAACCTGATTCCGGTACAACACCTGTACGACACATGAATACGAATATAGGGTCTACTTCGTATTGCAGTAATTAATAATCGTTCCGATATCTCACGAAAAAAGTGAAAACCAATGGACCGTTTGAACGAATTTTCCTGTAAAATTCCCCCGACACGCGCACTGCACGCACGCACGCACGCACGCACGCACGCGCGCCCCAGGAACGTTGCGTACATCGTCGTCGTTGGCGAGGGCTCGACTGCCCCGTGGTACACGGAGCTGCTCGAAGAAGGAAATCATGGCGCGGATGATCCACCGGCCATATGCGTCGCTCCTTCGAGTGGCCGTTTTGAGGTATGATGACGCAGCGGTCGCGGGGTTTCTACACAGAGTAGGGGTGCCTCAAGTATTTTTTGGACGAGCACCCATGTTTTGATAGTGTACCACTATTAATAGTAGTAGATAGCGCTCACGTATTGGGATGGAAATATGGCCGCTTTGCTGATCCTCGGCGTTCGTTTCGCCGTTTTGAGTTAAGGTGAAACCACAGCTGCTGTTGCGGGGGTTCCGCACAATAGGCGTGCCCCAGGCTTTTTTCGGACGAGCACCCATCTATGTGTTGATCGTGTATATGCTAGCTGCGAGGTTGCCGCACAGCTTAGTAGTGTTTCCCATGTCATACGTACTCGGACGAGCGCGTACATGGTCAAGTAGTCGTAGTCATGGTGCGGTGGATATTTCGTTATTCGTATAGTCTATACGTAGCGCTCTTGTAATACGATGGACGCACATCAGCTATCTAAGATAGCGCTCGTGTAATGCAGTGGGCACAGCAGTAGTAGTGTTGGTAGTAGTGGCTGATCCGCCAGGGATGGGGCTACCGCCACGGCTTTGTATTTTTTCCCCCGTTTGTTTGTGGTCCACCAAATTGAAGTCATGACGGCCCAGGCAATTGTGCGACCAATTTTTTGGCAAATTTTTGAAGCCATCCCGTTTTACATGTTGTCGCGGAAATGTCGTTTTTGTTGCTTTTGGAGTGACTTTGTGCCGCGTGGCAGAAAATTCTCCCCCGGGCGCCGGGTTTGTCTCGGAGGACGTGGGGGCTCGTTGGGCCAAGCGCGGTGTGCCGTATAATACCCTAACTTTGTCGAACTCACAGCTGCTGACGTTGTTGGGTTTTTTTTTCAGTATGCGTCGTGTGCGCGCGGAGCGTGGTACGTAGAGCTAGTGGCGATGACGACCGGCAAAACGCGTCTTGATAGAAATGCTGGGTTCAAAGGTGCCCCTTGTCTGTTCATTGGCTACAAGCAGTACGGCAGAATCGTAGCACGTCCGAAGTTCAACATTGCCCTTTCGAGTGCTGACTGCAAGCACTACAGCAGTAGTAGTTTTGGTTTGTACTTGTTATGCGTGTCATCAGCCAGAGCCACCCTCGCACGTACGGCTATATATTAGCGATTCCCATCGAAAAGGACTAGCGCGGGCGAATGCCTGCGGCGCCGCCGCATGTATACATTGAATGCATTAATTACGTCAGCTGTGACTACGATCGATTTAAGGGTCGATGCTCATTGTTTGCAAGCTGCGTGATACTTCGGCCGCGCGTTTTTCCAATTTTGAAGATACTAGAAAACCCCCTAGATTTTGTTGTACACTTCTGCGGCATCAAACGCACATACGCCATGTACGGCTCTGTTTGACGCGCCACCAACTCTGCCGGCGACGCCGCTCTATACAGCAGCATCGGCCATCACAAGACACGGAGATGATACCGTTTTTTAGGCTGCAGCAGATTTGTTACTTGATGTTTGAGAAAGGCCTAAGATAGAGGTAGAGGTAGAGGTTTTTCTTTGGCTGTTTTTTTCTTTTTTTGCTGAATGACAGGCGACTCCTTTCCTCAAGAATCGTCGGAATGTCATTCTTTGTTTTTTCGAGTACGTACGTGACTTTTTTTTTTCTTTTTTTTCATGTGTCCCTAGGTCAAAGTGGAAATTGTGCTTTCGGGTTGCGCTTTTGAAATTTGAGTGATCCCACGGTATCATAGTGGGGTTTGCAGTTTGTGGGGCAAACGTTCTCTGACCGGGTGAGCGCCCCTCACGTGTGGAACACTTTGTAGTGCGTAGAAGTGGTGGTCGGGTGGCGCGAAGGAATGTTTCTGAGCTCTGCATACCGTGAGATGGCTCATTTTTTTTTTGATCGAAAATCACTTTTTGCGTGGGGTGTAGAGTAGTTTTATCATGTGGAGGAGCCTCAAGAAAGACTGGGGTGCATCTCTACGGTAGCAAGGCATCTGTTTCCTTTACTTTTGGTTTTGTTTTGTTTGGCTTTGCTCGTCGCGTCTACAAGTATTGTCTCCGCACTTTTTACTTTTCTTTCTCTTTATGTCTTCCTGGACGGAAGGGTCTGTTTCCTTCAGTTTTGTCTAGATGTTTTTTTGTTTTTTTTGCTTTGCTTTGCCTTGCTTTGCTTTGCTTTGCTTTGCTTTGCTTTGCTTTGCTTTGCTTTGCTTTGCTTTGCTTTGCTTTGCTTTGCTTTGCTTTGCTTTGCTTTGCTTTGCTTTGCTTTGCTTTGCTTTGCTTTGCTTTGCTTTGCTTTGCTTTGCTTTGCTTTGCTTTGCTTTGCTTTGCTTTGCTTTGCTTTGCTTTGCTTTGCTTTGCTTTGCTTTGCTTTGCTTTGCTTTGCTTTGCTTTGCTTTGCTCGTGGCGTATATAGCCTTCGCACTTTTCTCTTTCTTTCTCTTTCTCCCTTCCTGGACGTAAAACTCAGACCCAGGGTCACGATAAGCGGGTTTTTCTCCCCCCTTCTCCCCACGAGATACGCGCCTTAATTTTTATCGCGAGAAGACTTCAGCCGTTCCCCTCTTCTGGGGCTCTTCGTTACGAGAGGACCGGTAGTGCTTACGCGCTCGTCATCAGCCAGAGACGACCCTCGCACAAAAGGCGAACCCGCAGCCAACTAACTCCGCGGGCGTTTTTTTTTTTTTTTTTTTCAATCAGGTCTTGCAAGAGCCCGGCTCGTTCAACATGTCCATCGTCCAGCACGACGTGTATTCGGCGTACTTGATGGTTTGTCACGAGGATGTGAAGTTTTACGCAGAGGTGACCTCTACCTTCATCAACTTAGACCCCGAGGGGGGGCTCACCCAGCACCTGCCCATCGAGCTTGTCATGCTCCCGGCGATATACTCGGTGAGCAAAGCTTTGTACTCGTAATCCTTTCGTCTTTTTCTGCTGTATGCATGAGCTGTGGTTTTGTGCTTTGTGTTGTGTATTTTTTGTAAGGGACGGTACGGAATATGTTTTTTTTTTGCTTGAAAGCACACTGCTGTTCCATGTTTGACTACACACAGCAGCAGCAGCACAGCAGTAAGTGCAAGTAGCACGCATTGGTGTTTGTTGTTGAAAAATGTTGTGGGGGACCGCGAGCCCCAAACCCCTCCCTATACTTACTCCAAGTGATTTTGTCCCCCAAAAGGGTTTCCAGTCGCAAAGGCGTCGACGAAGAAATGGGCGAACGCAGACACACTGCAGCAGCTACAGCAGTGCTGCGCACAGCAAGCACTCTGCTGACGTACCAGGTATCTCTCGAGCTACTCGTCCTCCGTCGCACAATGCACACACAAACTAAGACTGCAGCAGTGCGGTGCAGCAGTGACTCACGTGTTTTTATCTATATGAAGCTACTCGTACATACGTAGCTCTGTCGCACGGACCAATTTTTCTTTTTTTTTCGGTGTAGAAGAGCAAGTGCCGCGCGCCTTTTTTTTTTTGGATCGAGGCAATTCCTTCGGAATCGCTGTGTGAGTTTTGCCCCGCGCTTGCGATGTGCTTCCGTGAGTAAACTGCTTACTGGGCAGAGCACCAGGCGTGTTGCTTGCTCCCAGTATATTCGAACACCAAGAGCGGAGAAATCACGAGCCACGGCTGTTGACGCTTTTTTTCGCATCGCCCGACCTGTCCCCTCGCGCGTATCAGAAAACTGACATGCTTGATGCTACTACGAAACCCTTTGAGACTTGATATTAGTAGTGTGGATAAACACCCGAATAAAGGTGACGGCACAGAATCGGCCACACTTAGCAGCCCGGGGCTGCTCAAAGGAAATCCCGGGGCTGACCTTTAATGCATCCCTGTCCCCACATCCGTTCCCACCCAAATCAACTACCACTCCATCCGGCGTACCTTCGTGTTTCGCCGGGTGGGGGATGCGTCCAATGCGCGATGTAGGGGGGGTGCACGACGCGCGCGTGGTCAGCGTGGTAGGTATTTTTTTGTATTTTCTGCACGCTCTTCACTAAGCAGTCGATAGGACCGCGCTGCTCGTGTTTTTTTAGATTGCTGCGCCTATGGCCGAAAAAGTGTTGGTGTAACGCTCAAGAGTCGGGTTTTGCTGCTGTCGGTCCCGAGACCCTCTCTTCGACGTGATTTGTGTGTGATTTGTTTCTATTTTTGTTTCACGTCGCGCGTATTCTCGTCGGTGTCACCGCCTTCCCCCCCTGCTCTACGCAGAATATATATATATATACTTCGAAGTATTCACAGTACGAAGCATATGGAAAAAGCGTAACGAGCGCCCAAATGTTGTAGGTGTCTCTATTAGGAGTAGGAACGGTGCTCCGTCTCCAAAGGGATGCGTGGTCAATGGTCAAATGACTAAGGCGAGCAACAAATGAGTACCCCCCCCCCCCCCGCCCCCCCTTCCTTCCATCTCTACTCCCGGCTCGCGCAGGTGATGGCTGTAATCTATGTAGGGATGGTCGGGGCATGGTTGGGTGAGATGGTGCGTCTGTACCAGCACGTGCTGCCGGTACACTTCCTATGCCTGTTGTGCATTGTGGTGAAGATGCTGGAGTCCGTGCTGGTGGCCGTCTACTACCGCCGACAGGTTGGTAACACCATCGCTTCTATTTTTTGCCTGGGGGCGACAGCAACGAACTATTACCTCAAACCGCAACGAGGATTCATCCCGCAGGACCACTTGTACACGCCAAGGCGACCAATATATACCTGGTATAGCAGAATAACAGACGGTTACTGCCACAAGAACAATCGCACATGACCGCTTTGTTTCGCCCAGGCGGCCAGCAACAACAGCAACAAGAGTGACAATATGCGCCGGCGACTAAGCGATAATAGCGATGGCAGTGGCAAAAGACCAGGAGGATTGCTCCGCATCTGACCGTGCATTGGCCGCAACAACAACGACCACGATGGCAGTCGTTGTCGTTGCTCCGCATGTGGTAATGTATTGTCGCGATATCCGGAAACATGAACAATACCGTTTTAATAAAATGACCGTTGTAATGGCAACGTTAACACCCAAACATTTCTTGTATTACCGGACAGAGCGGTACAAGGTTAGCGGTTGCGGCAGGACAGTATATTTTATTGAGCCTATGATACCGTGTCAACGTGTTCCTTTTGGCACTACTCACGGCAAGCGTTTTCCTCTGGCGCGTTTCGTCGGGGCGCAATTATTTCCTCTGCTCGGCTTGGCTTCGAGTGATAGACAAAATAGTCGATCTCACAGCTGGAGTGTATTTTAATTTTATTATATATATTATATAATATATATATATTGGTGATCTATGCGCGCAGATCCTTGGTAATCTGTTGCGTACAGGTCCTTGGTGATGTGCGCGTGCCAGGGCAAAGCCAAGGCAGGATTTAACGCATGCTATATACGATGATTGGAGTATACCTGGTACCCATATTAGGATTTTTTTTACGTGACGAGGTTTTTTCCCCTGAGGAGCTCTACCTGTGTGGTCGGAATCCCTTTTTGTGTTGGTTACGTATTCATCCTGAAAAACTGCACATATCGAGTTTAACACACCCCTAGGAGTGCGTCCACGCCATGCACCCCTACCCGAAGTATTGTGTTTTGCGGTATACACACACCATGATGTCATCCCGTGTGACTTTCGCGCTAGGTTAGGGCTGGCTTAGCTAGGCTTCTGGTCGGGTTGGAACCTGGTATCGGGTATATATCGGTGTACTGCACTGCTGCAGTACTATCGCAAATAGGGGTGCATGGCTTAGATACACCGCTGGGGGGGGGGTGTAGAGCCGGTCGCCCCGGTGGCGCATCAGGTTGTCCTCGAGCCTATGGGTCAGTTTCATGAGTTCGAATCCCCCCGAGTGCATACAACTCGTATGAATTCGTGGGGGCTTTTTGTTGTGCACAAATTGACTTGCGGGAAGCGCGAGAGCGTGAGTTAGCAACACTCGATGAAAAGTCGACGCGCAGTGGGATTGCTGAACCCTATGCGCGATAAAAATTGAAGGCAAGAACCGGGGGGGAGAAGGGGCGATGTCTATGACCACGGCTTGTTGTCCGGACGCTGGAAAGTAGATGCGTGTGAAGAAACAAAAAAAACATTATATATATATTCGTCGGGTAGGGCAGGGTAGCACCTCGAATTGTTCGATTCCATATTCGATAGAGAGTAAAAAAAGTTACTTCACACGTAAACATAGTCTACGCGTACAGCATTTAAGGTAATGCCAAGAGTTTGATACAACCTAACAATGTACTACTATTAATAGCTACCGTTTCTTAATTATGTGAATCCGATTCCGAGCTTCATCAGATTTCGATCGGATGAATCTAGGCACACGCGGACTAACCCTTGAGTCTGGCCATGAAGAGACGTGTTGAGTGCGTTTCTCATCATGTTTTGAGTGATCAAGCGTCCGGGGCCAGCAAGGTGACTGACCGTGTCTTCTGCATGTTCTCTTCGTAGCCACTGAGAGGCGCGCACAGAGCCAGCTTCTGTTATACCATGCATGGTACAGTAGATCGCTCACATACAGTTCGCGACAGCACTTAAGGCCACGAGGGATCGCACAGGAATATTTGAAGTAGTGAGCTCGTATGGAGGCATTTCGGGTGCATATTAAACCACTTGAAAATAGACTATGGCATCTGCAAACAAGATCCTTATTTCGGAATTTTGGATAACATGCAGCAAAGATCCAATAATACAGAGCTTTTCAGGTGCTTTTTAGCCCTTTTTTGGACTCCATTACTAACCACCCCTATACTTGTGTCCCTCTATCTTTTCTCCTAAGCCCTTAAACCCCACATATTACAGAGTTATGTCATCCGCCTGGTGAGCAGCAAACTTTTGGTGAAAAACGTTCTTTCATCGGTGATGTACCCATTGTATTAGGCTCCCACGCGTGAATTTAAATATTTCAGCGATTTCCGTAGCTTTTGGTGTTGCTGCTCGCAAGTTCAAACTCACGAAAGCATCTCGTGAGTCGCGTCTGGCTACCTACGACTGCTGGCTGGCGCACCCGGCGTCGTCATACACCCCACCAGGAGCGTCCCTCGGTTTCGCGGGCCGTGGTTGCTTGTGGGGAGCTGTTGCTGCCCGCTATTCACAGTGAAGTACATACGTTCTGTTGGGGGTCGTTTTTTGTCTCGTTTTGGGTACCCCAATTTTTCACCACTGCAGTGCCTCAAAGTCGAGGTATGGACCTCTGCTGAGAACCAGAGGGACACCGATCTGAAGAGACTCACTGCGTCTGTGGGTTAAGGCCTTTTTTTCTTGGGTTTCCGGGTCCGTGTTCCACGAACCAGCCGAAGCTCTAAACGCAGCGTGTTAAGCTAGCCATGTGTTTTAATGTTCCGATAAAACATCTAGATATTAGAGTTACCGGAAAAACGGGGACCAGGGGACGCTTGGGTCCCCCCGCGCCCTTAAGGTTTTGGCAGTTAAGTATTTCAGGCTCGAGGTTTAGGCGAAAATATAAACATGTGGCTTTTTCTCGCCTGATCACTCATTGGCCAAGGCTCGCACATATAGTATACCGCCACCCGGGGACGATAGGGCCCCCCTTTCCCGGGATCGGAATCCATCCATACATCTACAACTCCGACAACCCGGGTACGAACACGGATATCACCGGGGTTGATACCTTCCCGCACGGTGTGGAAATACCAACCCCACACCGGCCGGTCTCTGATTGGCTGTGGGGGTCGTATATTGAGCCAGCTCCACCCTGGGCGAGGATAGGGTCCCATCTCCGGTCCAGAGGTCGTTCCATATATCTAAAACTTCGACCAACCGGGGAAGGAAACAGGGAAGAAATCAGAGTTTTCCCAGATCAACACCGCCCAGCACGGTCTGGAAACCCCAATCCCGTTGGCTAATCGCTGAATATGGTTCGAGCTCCACAACGCCGCCCTTGGAGGAGAGCCCAGCAAATGGAGGCACTTCCGTCGAAAACGGGGAAGATAGGGTCTTATCCCCGGTCTATAAATTCCGCGAATATCTACAGCTCCAACGCGGGAACGCTGACGATATTCCCCCGGGTCGACACCGCCCCGCACGATGTAGAAACCCCAACGATATTGGCTTACCGCTGATTGGATGGTACTCGGACATAGGGGCATCGCCACCACGGGAGAGGATATATATATAGAGTCCCATGCGCGTTTTAGAACTCCTTCCGATAATTATCTACAACGCCAACAAACCGGGGACGAAAACCGACTTCTCCCGGGTCGACACAGCTCCCGCATGTTGTGAAAACCTTGGCTGAGTTTGGTATGACGCAGCGCCACGAAGTAAGTATAGGGTCCAACCCCGGTTCAGAAATATCCCTTGCAGGTGTCTACAACTAAGAACTGAAAAAAAAGGGGCCGCTCGTACTGCTGTATATTTATTCGTATACCCTAACCCCGGTACGCCGACATTTCTTTTGACCCCCCGCCTCGATACCGCCCCGCAAAGTGTGGGAACCCAATCTCCGGGTACTCCTCGATGGATTGGCTCGGCTAGGGTTCGTGGAAAAAGCAAGCCACCACCAAGAAGTTGAGCAAGTTCAATGAAAATCATCTCATCATATACCGGCCTGTGATTAGCAGAGAAGTTGCACATTCAACATGGAACCACAATTTCATTATTCAGTCCCGATTGAGTGCGAGATCGATGCAACTACTTGCTTGGGTATCGTTGCAGCAGAAATAAATCCACTTCACAAGATTATCATTCAGCAATCAGCAGCAAGGAGAAAAATTGTCAAGCAGGAAGCAACACGCAATTAGTTGTCAACCAACTACGTATTGTGTACGTACAAACACGACACCCTCTTTTCCAGTTGGCCGACAAACGATCAAACAAACCAGCAGCACCGCAGACACAGGCAGCACAGCAACAGCAAGAACAGCACGTCTTCCACGCCTCCTATACTGCTCCAAAGAGTATTGGGGAAAAAGCCGACCCCCCGATGAGACACCGGGACGAACGCATGCAACAACTGGTTCCTTCCGTGTTTGTCGTTTACTACGCCCTTCGCTTGGCGCAGCTTGAAAAACAAACGTGTTTTTTTGCCCTTGTTTGTATTTATATCATAGCATATGATAGCTGAAGCAATTCATATCATATATCAGCCACAAAATGTATAAACTAGAGTATAAGTGCAATCGGAGGTTGGGGTAAATACGTATCAGGCCCAGGTGCATACGTTCGAGACTCGCTGAAACCGCCTACACCGCATGCTACCAAGGGAATAAAACAATATATAATGATGTACCAGATCAGGAAAAAAAAACAGGAGGAAAGGAAAACGAGTGAATAAAATAGAAAACAAAGCAAGGAAGACAACTCGCCAGCAGGAGGGGGGGTGTAGCGAGGTAAAAGCAAAAGCCACACAGAGCTACGAAAGAAAAACAACAGTACGCGTCCGATACCAAATGAAAAAAGCCAACCACCTATCCTATCTCTCGTTGCTGTTTGATGATCAAGATGGACACTGGATAAGGTAGAAAGAACCGACAGCATACAACACACCCGGCACAGCAAGTGCTGCGCAGCAAATGAAGCTGCCAGTCAGTGTTTGCGTATACTCGTGTACGTGCTCGTGCTCGTACAAAACGCTCCAGCTCAGCAGGATGAATCTATACTGCTGTACGTAGCTACTTGTTGGTGTAGCTTGTCTGAAAAACTGTTGTCGTGCTCGTATGTATCAACAGCAGCAGCAGAACCAGCCCCCCGAAAATAACTTTTTTTTTTTTTTTTCATCCTCCGGCGGATGGGGAAAAACAAAGCTTTAGCTCACCACACTTCCACGTATTTTCATACGCGTCGTGTGTCGATTTAACTCAGTTGCTTTCGCAGCCCAACGCTAGCTGGCGCACCCTTCGGGTCCCAATGTAGGTACAGCGTAAGCTGTCCCTATCAGTGGTCTTCGTTACAACCCCGGCAGCGCAAGCTATCGTTGTATACGGATGCGTGTGTATGTCGACCCGGCCTGTAAAAGAACCGCAAAAAGATACAGGTATAAGTACTCGTGGACCGGTATGTAGACTACGGGGAGAGGAGCATTGATTGGTTGATTGCTACCTCAGCAGGTCAAACTGTGCCCGAGCGTGATCAGGCACTCCACGATAACTTAGTAGTACGCATACATCAGGAAGCGCTGGCTGTGAAGGGGAGCTGCCTATACTACGTACATGCCCGGGTCAGCGATTGTAGGAGGCGATCGTGCAGCGACAACACAGCAGTGAGTAGTAGTACGATAATAAGGGCGACGCTTTCTATACATATGCTGGATACGTTGAATATTTTAAATTTATTTCGTATTTCTTTGAAAGGGCTGACAAAATGTGATTCTTACTACACCACTGCATTTTTTTTTTTTTATTGCTCCTTTTTGTATTTGCGCACTACAACTCCCCCTGTCAAGTATGATAAAATCATGAGCCTTCGGGATAAAGTCAGATAGATGCCAATATTGTTTCTTGTCCCCCAGCAACCTGCCCTTTTGTGGGGTATGAGGACGCTTGACAACCCACACGCGTTCACGGTTCACGGGGTGCGGAGCACGAAGGGCGAGGGGCGTTCAACTCGATCCTCTCGCCACAGCAACACCGTGAAGTGTAGATTGCACCTACCGTGAACACTCACTCGAGGATGAACCGCAAAGCAATATGGACACCGACTCTTCGGAGCAGCAATGCAAAGGGCTGACAAAATGTTATTCCTACCACTACTTCAATAAGTTAAAAAGTTGGCCCTGTGTAGTTGCGCTCTACAACCCCCCCTGCCAAGATTCAAATAAATGCTCGAGTATGCCGCCCAAAATCCAAGATCATACCTACTTCTCGCTTGTCTCTGTCAGCCCCCGCACGCGTTCACGGCGAGGTAAGCCGGGGGGACGAAGGGCGACGGGCATTGAGGCCGTTCCTCGAAGAGAGCACTCGAAGAAAAGAAGAAAAACGTCGAGATATTGGAGGGTCGAGATTTCGATACTGAGGCCGACACGGTAAAAAAAATCGTGCCGATGCATTGCCTAAGATTTGTCATACATTATTTCATGTATATAAACCTATATGTTCTTGATTATTTTTTTTTGTGTCATACCTAGGCCATGGCATTGTTCATCCGGTTGCACTTTCATTACAAAAAAAAAGAGCTCGGGCGGGGATCCTCATAGTTTTTTTATGCACCCCTATAGTGTACCTGGTATACCGTAATGTGCGTCGTTCGGGACGAGCAGGCCTCCAGCGTACTACACCCCCTTTTTTTCTTTTTTTTTTCCACACATATCTACTTTCCAGCTTCTGGACAAGCCGTGGTCACAGGTGTCGTCCCTTCTCCCCCCCGGTTCTTGCCTTCAATTTTTGTCGCGCATAGGGTTCATCAATCCCACTGCTGGTCGATTTTTCATCGAGTGTTGCTAACTCACGCTCTCGCGCTTTCCGCAGGTCAATTGTTGCACATGAAGAAAGTCCCCACGAATATATACGATGAGTATGCATTCGGGGGGATTCGAACTCACGAAACTGACCTATACCAGGCTCGAGGATAACCTGATACGCCACCGGGGCGACCGGTTGTGTGCTATAATATACCGTCATGTGCGTCATGTGCGTCGTTCGGGACGAACAGCCAGTGTGCTAATCCGTTGCGGGGTGCTGACTTTTTCGCCACCGCTCGGCCATCCTTGGAACCTCCCTCGTGCTTTGCGAACGTAACTCGGAATGCCCCCAGGTAAATACCGGGGACACATGAAGCCGAATTCGTTTTCTGAAAAACGCCGTCCCGTGAGTTTGGGAACGAACACCCGTTACGGCGTCGGCCTCAGCCAATGTTGTTGAAAGGCGTCCCCATTTTTTTTGCTTTTGTCAGAATGCTTGGCCGTCAAGATTAGAACTCGCACTCGCTCGCAAGAAAATTACAAAAAGATAAGATAGCGCCCGCATTCCAAAATCGCAGCCAGGAGGAGCATGGTTCACGAAAACATGGCAGCCGCGGCCGAATCGCCCGTGGCTTTCAACGAAACAAGCCCCGATAGTTGTAGAGCCCAAGCTCGGACGCGCTCTACAATAGAGGTACAGTACCTCTTTTTGGCTAAAATATTTTCTGGGTGACAGGCTTCTTTCTTATGGCCCAAACTATAGTCGGAATGGCGTTTTTTGGGGGGGGCAATGCTAATGTGTATTTTTTTTCTAAAACTTAGGCCATATGAGTCTGTCCATCAAGGTGCCCTTTCAATTTTTATTTTTTTTCGAAAATCGTTTTTTAAGTGAGGAAGGAGCCTCAGAAACGAAAAAAATGTGCACTTTTTTCCGTAGCGTGTGTCCTTGTTCCGCGTCTGTTGACGCCAAAAAGCGGAAGGAAAATCGGCCACGCGCAGCAGCTATTCGCAATCAAGAGACGTCTTGAAAACACACACGGCAGACGGCGTTACACAGCGGACGAACAGATAGACTAATTCTATAAGGGAAGACCTATACTTTACTATACTACCTGGTATACTATACTATACTATACTATACTATACTATATTATACTATACTATACTATACTATACTATACTATACTATACTATACTATACTATACTATACTATACTATACTATACTATACTATACTATACTATACTATACTATCTATATACTATACACACCCCCGCCATGAGGCTTTTTTTTTGCCTTGCAAGGCGAAAAAACGGCCTCCGCTGCTTCGCTCCCTTGTCCTTTTTCATTACAAATGCAGACATCCGTATTTGGTTTGCACCGACTCTCGACCGCGGGCCCGGTGGTATCAGCTCCGAGAGTTTCCCCCCGTAGGCTTCCGCTTGTAGGCTTGGAGTGCATTTGACCACGACACAGTGCAACAGTTTCGTTATCTCATGTTGTTCGTTATCTGATGGGGAAGTTCCATGCAATCGACTATGGACCTTCTCGTCCATCTCTCAAGGGTTCACTAGGAACGAAAAATGCGAAAGTGGAACTCCCTGAAAAACTGATATCCAACCATTCTATGCACGGTAAAATGTCCAATGACACGACCCCAGCGGTACAGCACCCTCCAGAAGCCCATGTCAGGCTGCCAACCCCAAGTTGGCTCAGACCGAGTAGCTTTGATAAATATAGCTGTCCGTGCGTTGGGCAATGATCACATCCACCAAATCGTGGTCAGTTTCATCATGACCTAAGATCTACCGCATCTGCTGACCGTGAACAATGATTGCTAAGCAGCTGCGTCAACACCAATGCATCTTCAACAAGCACACCACGCACCACGCGTCACACCTCCAATTGCGCATGTGGCTTGCCGAAACCCACACCACACACGGAATGTGTCTTCCAGTGCAATAGCCATCCGTGAAACGGCAGCGTCAACCTCGGACATGCTCTGTCCTCACACAGCCTCGGCGATGAACCGTCAGCTGTGGCTGCGTCAGGTATATCCGCGCCTTATCAGCGCCTTACGCAGAAGCTCCAAGTCAGAAAAACCGGAAAATTCAAAATTCAGAAAAAACAGAAAATAATCAACTTCAGAATCCGGGACTCTCCCCCCCCAACCACAATAAGATCACAAACGCAGCCCATGCCGCTGTACGAGCGCCCGCTTCTGCTCCGCCTTCAGCCGCAGCGCCTCTATCTCTTTTTCAAGAGCGGTGGTTACAGAGGCCGAACTTGCTGCGCCTGAAGCGTCTACGCCGTGATGATGACTACGTGTAAATCGCGCGCCGCGGGAGAAGGTGGCGCCGGTGGATACCGGGCTCAGCACCAGTCGTGATCATTCTGCGTAGACGCTTCAGGTGCAGCAGGTTCGACCCTCGTAACCACCGCTTTTGAACCGGTCTTGTACCTACGAGCTCGAGGGTTGGCAGTCGCTGGGGCCATCCCGGTGGTTTTGCTCCGGGTGTGCTGAACGGGACCGCTCGTGGGCTGCTGCTGGTGCTTAAGGATCTGGCCGTGGCTCTGGCCATGAACGCCTTTCTCCGCCTTACCCTGGTGACTTTGGGGGCAGTCCCACTGCTTTTAACCTTGCTTGCCACACGCAAAACACTCGTTGTTGTCGTACCGACGGTCCCGCTGTTTCTTACAATGGCCTTGGCACTCTCGCGTGGGTCGTGCTCGTCAGCAGCACTTCCCTGCGGCTTGGTCCCCGCAGAAGCCACCGACCTAGCGTCACGCCGCTTTGCCACATGCCGGCGCGCAGCATCGTTGGCCTCAATTTCAGCTTGGTCCCGTTGCTGATTGGCAAGTATGTTGAAGAGTGCAATCAGGATCTTTCATTACGAGATAGAATCGCATCTCCCTTTCCACCTTGCGGCAGAATACGAGTGTCTCGATTCTCGCTGCTACTGCCTCAACCAGCACCTTTCCGTGCTTCAGCGTGTACTGCCGACCTTCGGGCTTCCCCGCCTCCATGAGCACGCTGTCAACAAGGTATTTCCGCAGGGCACTTTTTTGCATGGACACCCTGCTATCTACCGCACGCTTGCATCCATCTTCCGCACACAAAATATCTCGCGACAAAAACTTTCAGCACTCATCTGCTGCACATCAACGGCAGCCAACTTTCCGAGCCCTTGCATTAGCTCCTCCTCGGAGCGATCAACTCAGGGTTTGCCATGGTAGAGGTAGTCAGCCACCATCATTTGGGCCGCCGAATCTACCAGCTCTCGCCTCTTCGCGAGCACGGGGTCTCCCCCATCTTGGTTTGTGATATGCATCTATTGCTCGTACTCCGAGTAGGCAATAAGAAATTGGCGCATATCTTCGAAGGTAAAATCACCACCCAACCCAGGCGGTCTACCCCTCCCGATCGTCACCTTGACGTCCAGCTTCAGCTAGCCGCCAGCTCGGCCTCTACCTGTCGGGTTGCCCCAACTTGCAGAATGGACTCCGCCAGCGCCCTGCGCTCGTGCTGCTTCTGCTGCTGTAGGATCGCCCATTGCTTTCGGCTGGTGTCCTACACCGACAAGCAAAATAGTTTTTTCCGGCCTCCGAAAAGCAAACAGGACACGTCTGGGCAGTTAGCAGAACTTACGCAGTGCAGTTGAATTGTACCGACTCGCGACCGCGGGCCCGGTGGTATCAGTTCCGAGGACTTCCCCTCGTAGGCTCGGAGTGCGTTTGTCCACAATGCAATAGTTTGTTCGTTACCACATGGGGAAGTCCCGTGCTGTCGGCGGTGGACCTTCCCGTCCATCTCCCAAGAGCTCACTAGAAACGCGAACGGCTAAAGTGGAACTCCCTGAAAAACTGTATCCAACCATTCTATGCACGGTGAAATGCCCACTGATACGGCCACAGCGGTACAGGGTCTTGTAGGAGACGCCTTCCCAAGATGGTGAGTCTCGAACGCATCCTTGCGCTACGTGCTTGCGTGGCGGCCGCTCTCTAATCTACCCTCCCCGCACTGTTGTCATGTTTTTTTTGTTTTTTTTGGGGGGGCTGACAGAACGAGGAGGGGCAAAACCAAGACAGGTTGCGCATAGCCGCGGTGTTGTTCATGCATCTGTTCGAAGTGATGCTTCTGCTGACGCTGCTGCTGTTTAGCCTAGGGTGGGGCTTTATTCGACAGTCTCTGCGGTTCAAGGAGGGCTGGCTGGTGAGTTGGGCGAGGAACGAAAGAAAGAGCACGTCGTTTTTTTTTTTTTCTTCTTTTGAAGTGGTGGGCAACGAAATGCGCGCATCGTTTTGTTGTTGTTGTTGTTGTTGTTGCGAAGGACTGCGCTGTTTCGTTTCTTGGCAGCCCTGGCTTTTCTTTTTTTTTTTGGCGTCGCTCAGAGGGTTCAGCATTCCGGCTGTTGGTCGAAATTCATGAATTCATGGAGTTTTTGTCCTTCAACCGTTGAGGGAAGGGAGTCAGTCACCCACGAAGCGAAATGGCACCGTAAATGTGAGGCGTGCCATAAAGGCTGGTTGAGAGTGGGGTGCGGCTGGGCGGCTGTCACTCTGAACTGGTGAAGGATGCCATCCGCAAGGCAAACGGTACGGTGACGGTGGAGCGAAGCGTCAAGGAGAAGGGGGATCCGGGTGTCTGTGCCTCACGAATTTGCTTGCTCTGCATCCGCTCAGGATGCTGCATCGCTCAACTGTTTTGAAACCGAGCGAGGTGTTGATGAAGGGTGGAAGAGTGCTAGAGATTTGGTGTGTTACCTGCGACAACAACAATCAGCAGTGAGCGTAAGCCCGTCTAGAGTTGTACAGAGAGGACTCTTTGTTTGGCGTTGGGACGGTGCCTATTACTTTCCACCCCGGTTTAGTGAGCCTGTTTGGCGTTGGGACGGTGCCTATTACTTTCCACCCCGGTTTAGTGAGCCGTGCGGTGTTTTCGGGACCCCCGCGCTCTTGTGATGCCTTGCCTGCAGGACGCAGCGGCATGATTGTGTCTCTCCTCTACGTTTCCAATGGTTTGCCGAGAGGTGCAGCCGGCTTGGTTTATCGCGACAACGTGTATCGTGGCATGTACAGCGTGAAGTCCTAGCGGTCTCCGTCGATGCCTGTTGACAGCACGCATGGTTTTAGGGACAGATTGCTTGAAATTTGTGGTGGAGGTATTTTTTCTAGGAGTTTAAGGGCTGAGTAGGTTTTGTCGTGGCCCTTTCTTTGCCCGCGGCTTGCATCGGGACTTGGTCGGCAATGGCGTTTTGGTTAACGCGACCCGCCCAGAGTACTCGTTGCTGGGTTGTACTGGGGGGGGCTGCGTCCGCATCGGGACATTTGGGTCACCTGAGTTTTTTGACAGATTTCGTCTCTGACGGTTAACGGTCTGTGTTATCGACCACGTCGGCCGTAAAAAACCGTGTGCCGATGAAAGCTCTTTGTGTTGTTGTTGTTGTTGTTGCTGTTGTTTTGTTGTTGTTGTTGTTGTTGTTGTTGTTGTTGTTGTTGTTGTTGTTGCTTTTATTGTTGTTGCTGCTGCTGCTGTTTGTTGTTGTTGTTGTTGTTGTTGCTTTCATTGTTGTAGACTAATCTTTTGTCAATTCAATTTTGACGAGGTATTTTTGTATTTTGTTCAGGTACTCCGAAGTATATTAATTATTTTTACGTAGGAACCCACGCAAGCAGAATGCTTGCAACTGCTGTCGTCAGAATGTTTGCAACTGCTGTCGTCAGCTTGTATATGTTGGTAATCGACGGACGCGTGAGGTAAACAACTCGAAGCGGGTCCCTATTCTTTGGCGTCGTCAAAGGTAGAAAACTCGCAAACTCGCCTTCGCTCGTAATTGTCGTTATATGTTCTCATTTCGCTCCCTTTTACTGCTTCTCCCTTCCGCGTCCTTACGAATATATGTCATTATGTGTTCTGATCCGCCTCCTTTCATCGCTTTTCCCTTCGTGTCCTTGCGACTTATGGTGACTAACGTATTCTGTTTTCGCTCCCATTTACCGATTTTTCCCTTCGTGTCTTTGCGAATTATTTCTTTCCATAGGTGACCCTCACCGTCGGGACGTACGCGGGTGTTTCTCTGCTTAAGGCTACCTGCGATGACTCGGGGACAGGATGGTGCAGCAGCGTCTCCCTCATGGAGTACACTGTTCGCAGCCTCATCATGCTCTCCACGGTCGTCGCGATCAATTTTAACATCACCCACATCCGCTTCTGTATACAGGTAAGTTGGAGGGTGGCGAGCATGACTCGGGGAGCGGCGGCGGGGGTTAATTCGTTTTTGTCTGGTGGGTCTATTAATAGGTGATGCGCTATTGTCAAATAGTGTACGGAGGTTGCAGAGCTCGGGCAGGGCAGATCCGCATTCATGATCTGTGCCTCGCAGATCTGACAGATCCCTGTCTGCTCGATCTGCATGGCCGGGTGATGACCGTAGGGTCTGCATAATCCATAGTAATATAAACCCTCGATATTCGCAAAAACCTGTATATTCCCTTTGTTTTTGCTAACCATGTTTGGTCCTCGTTACTACTAATATGTTCCCCCGTATTAGCACATGTTTCCTACCTCCTACCACTCTGTCCGTCAACGATGTAAGCAACCTTTGGACAATGAAATTGAACTAAAAGATTTCTTATATTTCCGGACACAGTTGTAGGTCCGACCTGTACGAAACGCACCCTGCACGACAAGTCACAACGACGGATTCACGATCTAGGTGAATGTAGATCGTGATTTTTCCGAGATGTGGAAAGGTGGCAGGCTCCTCGGGCGTTTTTTTTTTCGCTATGTCGTGTGGTTGTTAGGTGTAAGCGCTAGGTATGTTTTTTTGGGAGAGTCCGCAAGCGTTTTTTTTTTCTTTTTTTTCCGTTGTTGGTTGGTTCCTTGTGTGTGTTGCGCTTGTCTCCGGCATGTGCGGGTGTGGGCGTCGCACTCGTCGTTGGGATGCATGGGTTACCCGAAACGTCGTACGCATTTCGCACTTTTGCGCGTTGTTTCGAAGGACAAGCGCCCCATCTATGTTGCTTTTTTTAAGAGGTAGACCATAAACGCTGAGCTTAGCAGTCAGCGCTGACCGTTAGCTCCGTGCTTGTGGCTCGGCGCAAACTGCTAGCGCAGTGGTTATGTATTTATACACCGTTACCACTGAGCGAGCAGTCAGCGATAGCTGTTATCTCAGTGGTCGTGGTTCGGCACCGACTGCTAGCTCGGTGCGTGTGGTGTATCTCTCTTAACAGCTTTGCCCTGAATGTTTTTTTCCCTTTCCTTTCGCCGCCCCTTGGCCCTTCCGTCCTTTTCATGCCACCCCGCCGCCACCCGCCGCAGCTGCCGTGGACAAGTAGCAGTGCTCTCGAGTACCTTAAGCTGAGTCGGTACCTCTCCTACAGAATAACCTTCCTGGTCTACCTCCTTGTGCCTACGGTGAGCACGAAACTCAGCTGAAGTTGCGGGCACCGTTAGGCATATACCTGGTAGACTGTACGAGTATGTATTATGTGTTCTCGTAGCTTTGCCGGCAAAAAAAGGAGCTGTAGCGAGCTGTTAACGGGTCAAATTCCGAAAACATTGAGCATATATTCTCGTATCATAGCTGTTTGCTTTGCTGGCGAAAATGCGGAGCAGTAGCGAGTTGACAATAGGTAAAAATTAAGCAGTGAGCGCGTGTACATATTCGTAGCATACGGAGCGGCTCGTGTTGCTAACATACCCTATACCGATTCTACGATAGCCCCCCCTCCAAAAGCAGCGATTTTCTTTAAACGAACGTTTCATCATCATGGCTGCTCGACACGAGGAAGGACGCTACGAAAACAACCTTAACAAATTTCCGTGTTTGCAAAGGACGATCGAACGATGACGTCGGGGGGGCAAGGGGCACCGTATTTCAGGATATGCGGCCGGGAGCTGGTTTCGAAACCGGCGATTCCGTTAAAGAAATGTTGGGGGGGTTACCGTAGAACGACTCCCTAGCGAGTTGGCGGTGGGTAATTACTAAGCGGTGATGTTTTTCTACTGTATGGTAATGCGCTGTTTGTTTCCAACCGCTAGATGACTGTTAGAGAGACGAGATCTGCGGTTACAAGCTACGAGACAGTTGCACCTTGTGAATACAGCAAGGTTGATTTGGCCATGCAATGCCAACCGCAATGAATATAGGGCTGGACATATACATGTAAGACAGCACACCAGACTATTTAGCAACAGAACAAAAGAAGATCGTAAGAAAGAAATTAGAGATGATGTTAATCTCCTCGTTCTATGCGCCATTCGCTTCAAATTTGTTCGCAGCGTTCGTGTGGAAGCGTGTCGATGATGTGAGTAAAAACGTTTCGACGTGAGGATGCTGGCCCTGTTCTGTGTTGTATGCTTTTGACCTCTTGACCGGCGGCAAATTTCCAATAATGTACCTTGACTGACGCCAATCTACTGGGTTTTAGTGTGGAACGGTTGGTTTGACGCACATGACCGCTGGACTTTTTGCCTTGCTTGACCGTCTACGGATATCGTCGGTATCTACAGATGGGCAAAATACGGCATACGAACGAAAGGATATTTCCTCTCGGGACGAAAATGGTTGGTGCCTGGATCTATAAATCAGGATGTTGAGTCAAACAAAAGCACACTTCTTACGTCATGGTGGCGGCGGCCACGTGCTCACTAAACTGGCGACGAGCTCGTAGTTCTCTCCTATTGGGCGGCAAAAAACAGAAAAAAATCCCGGATTTCCAATGGGCATCCACGAAATATATCATCGCTGGTAAAAAAACTGGTGACAGGGAGTACATGCCACTGGCTATCATAGCTGACTAGCTCTTTTCTTCTCCCGCTCCCTTTTGCCGTGCCGTGCCGTGCCGCCCGCCTCTTGTTTTTTAATCGGCACCCACTTTTTTTTTCTCCCATTTACTCGCTGCAGGCGCTGTTGGTGGTAAAGATAACGATTCTCTCGTGGGAGTATGATTGGGTATTCACCGCGCTGGAAGAGTTTGTCCTGCTGCTGATCTTGGCACGACTAGGGACTACCTTCGCGCCGTTAGACCCGTGGCTACTTACTCGTGCCTTCGATCACAGCTTAGAGCAGGAACCCTAGGGATGGGAGGGGGGGTGTACTCAGTTTGTGCATGGCCGTAGTCGTATGATCATAGACCCTCGCATCCCTACTATGCCGGGACGGAGAACGTCGGGTTTTCACCAACCAGGTGGGCATTGCTTGCAGCAAGCGCGAAGCGCCGTGAGGTGTTCGGCTACTCGCATGAAGGGTGACCTGCATCCTTCCAAGAATCGCTCGGGGGGGGGGCGGGGGGGCGGGGGGGTACTCAGTTCATGCATAGCCGTAGTCGTATGACTATAGACCCACGCATGCCGGGACGGAGCAACGTCGGGTTTTCGCCGACGAGGAGAACATCGCGTGCACCAACAGCGCGAAGCGCCCTAAGGTGCTCAGCGAGTCGCATGAAGGGTGAGCTATATCCTGCTAAGAACCACATGTGAGGCGGACATCGGCACCTTGTGCGTACTTTCTTGCATGTGAACGACAGCTTGGAATTTGTGGATGTGTATTGTGGGGATTTTTTTTTTGCATCCTCTGTGGGAGGCGTGTTTTTCGTGCTCTTGTTGTGCGGAAACCCTAGGAGGGGCTTGTTTTGCATTATCCTTTTGTTGTGAAGGAATGTGGTGGTGGCGGGGAGCGGGTGGCACGTCCGCGCGGTCTCTGGAGGTCGTGTGATGCCCGGATGCAGCCGGTGCTCGGCTAGGGAAGGCGTGTTGCACCTTTGCTGTGTGGAAACCCTGGGAGAGGCGTGTCGCGTCCTCTTGTTGTGCGGAATCTCTAGAGGAGGCGTGTTCCGCATCCCATCCTCCGGTTGTGCGGAAACCCTAGGGGTGTATTGTGTGCTTTTATAGGGCGGAACTCCTAGGAGGGGCGTGCTGCATTCTCTTGTTGGGCGGAAACCCTAGGGGGGCGTGTTGCGTCCTCTTAATAACGGAAAACCTGGGGGATGCTTGTTTTATAATTTTGTTGTTTGGCGGCTTTCCTCGGAAAGGGGCGATGCGAGTGAGGCGGAGGCTCTTGCACTGCTGCGTGTCATTTGTATTCTGCGTATGTTGTTAGTATTTGTTCAGGCGTGGGTATGAAACGCATGTCCTTGTGCGTACAGAACAGCATGTTTGGCGTGTTCGTCCACAAGAAATGTTTTTCGCGTTTCTTTTGCTAGATGCATTTGGCGTAGCATACTGTACGGCTTCGTTTTACCCTGAGCACTCGATGCAGCGATTGTTGCTGCATTGTATCATAGGTAGTGTCTGTCTGGCGAGCCGGCTTCTTTCTATATCCCACACTCTCTGTATAGGGCGCTTTTAATGGCACCTAATGCCGTTTTATCAGTTTTGTTTTATGTACGAGTTTATTGCTGTGCTTGGAACGCGCAAGCTGTTTTGGGGGTCGTCGCAATGAGCTCGGGAGTTGTTTTGCGCACAGCAACAATGGGGCCGTGACGGTAATTTGAATATCTAAAAAGACCAATATTTTAATATAAAGAATTCGATATTTTAATTTCGCACGACGGACAGATCACGATGTAGATCATGTAGATCATGTAGATCGTATAGAGGATACACATCATATAGATCATAAGCATCATATAGATCCCTGTACGTATTTGTCGTCATCATATATTGTGCAGGATCTGTGTGGAACAGATCCATCCCAGAAATCTTGTGCTAGATCTTTAAGATCATCCGACTCTCACCCGGCAACATGATATATAGGCCTTGCAGATCATATAGTCCAGGGACCTGTCTGCCGTGAGAGACACAGATCGTATAGATCAATACGAATCTCATCTGTCCCATGTGTGTAATATTTCCATCTCCATCACTCATGGCAGAAAGCGAGCTGCAAGCCTACTCGCTGCAATGAGTGCGTGTGCGGTCCCATCCAAACCGCTCGGGCAGTTTTAGTAGAGCCTGTCGTCGTTTTATTATTTTGTTATGTACTTGTTTATTACGACCTGTGCTTGGAATGCACAACAAGCGGTCGGGATCGTCGCACTGCTGTGAGTTCGTAAGCTGTTTTAGTGAGCAGAATGTTCTCGTGTGCGAAACACGAAGGGACTGCGACGGTAGTTTTACTAGACTCATAATAAAAGGACCGGATATTTCCTTTTCCACGACCACCCACCGCAGCGAGCGGCATCATCCCTGCTCGCCTTGATGCGTTCGGGTGTTGTCGCACCCAATCAATCGCGTCGCATCATTTTTTTAGAACATATCTCACATTCTCGAGGTGTTTTTCGATTTTGTGGAGACGTGCCGGATACATTCCAGACCGACCCGACCAAGTTGTAAAAGCTGTCGGGAACTAATCAGCTGTGTGTACAAGACATGACGTACCTCGCCTAAAGGAACCTAGTCTATACCAACACCTCCTGTACTGTTCAGGAAGGAACGTAAAAAACTCCGCCGCCGACGTAAATTCAGCCGACTGAAAGTATTTCAGAGGCGCAAGCAAATAACCACACAGGCGTTACATACTGCTGTCGTACGTACAACAAAAAATGTGCGCGCCTGTCGTGCAAATCGCCAATCAGCAACGAAAGGCAACACCAACACGACAGCACCGGACCCGTATATACCGCGCCACACCACCCTCGTCGTGGCAAGCCTCCCGATTACACCAACATGGCGGCACTGGGCCCGCATGTATGTGTCACGCCACCCCTACGTCATCGTAGTAAACGCGTAACCACAGCACCTACATGACATGATGACGTGACATGACGTGGCATAACATGACGTAACATGGCATGAAATGACATGGTATGATATGACCGCAATGGACCAGTGTAAATCACGCCACACCATCCTGGTCGAAGTACACCTTCCTCTGGACCCGTATGTGTGTGTGTCATGCCACCGCTCCCTCATCGTAATACGCGTCCCCACAACACCAACATGACATGGCATGACATGGCATGACATGGCATGACATTACATTACATGACCGGGCCAGTGACAATCACGCCACACAATCCTAGTCGGAGTATGCCTTCCGAAAACACCAACAATAACACGGTACCGGAGCCGTTTATCACGCTACGCCACCCTCGTCGAAGTTTTCAGCAAAAAATGTGCACGTGTGACGCGCATGCTATGGGGTAGAGCTGCGCCTAACTTTTTGCTGAGGCTCATAACCTTGTGGGGGGCGCTATTATATATACCTGACTCAAGGCCATGTCACCCGATCAAAATAATCCCATTGGCCAAGTTACACAACCACCGATCGACACGATATTAAACTCAAAGGATGCTCCAAGACGCAATATTGGGTTGAGGAGAGAGGCCCTCCTCGACCAGAAAGAAAAGCGATACCTGGTACAAAAAGCTCTATTAACACTACCCATCGTATCACGCGTGGTTGTATCGTAGCAAATCAGAAACGAAAAGGCAAAAACCAACACGGCGGCGGCACTGCACCCGTCTACCGGGGTCTCACGCGACACCACCCTAATAATGGCAGTGCCCTCTTTCCCCTCACTCCCTCGGTATCTCGTCGCACCCCTTGGTCTTCGTAGTGCTCCCGACAACAACACGAACTCGACGGCGCGGGGCCCCGTACGCATACATCCCGGCACATCACCCCAGTCGTGAGACACGCTTCAGACTTCTCGGTATCACGCCATGCCCACTCACGAGTCGTTCTACGATAAACCAAAACACAGAAAAAAGCAAACCCAGAAAAAAATCGTTTTTTTTTTAGTAAAACTAAAAGTTCAATCCGATGGATGGAACCAAAACGCATGACCTACGTACGTACGGTAGGCATATGCAAAAAATATTTACACTGCCTGCCTGCCTGCCTGCCTGCCAAAAAAAAAAAACGACATCCGGAAGATTTTTGAGTTTAAACGGAGCCCCGTCGTGCGTTTTTTTCTTGTCTTAAAAGTAAAAAAATGCTATCACATGTGACCTATATCTCAGCACCCACCGACACTACGGCGGCAGTACCCTAATCGTAGTACGCCTCCCCCGTCTCCGCATTAAACCAATAGTACCGCCCGGACTGCTCGTCCAAGTACGACGCCCATCCATCCTCACCCCCCCTCCCCCCCGCCACCAACGCGTCCCCGCCACCGCCTCCCAAGGCGCCGCCGCCGCCACCAGCGGCTTTGAACTTCGCTCTGGCGTCGTCCGCTTTCGCCTCGGCGTCTGAAATGCGCGCTGCTATCGCGGCTAACGCTTGGCGCCGCTCCTCCAAGAGCGCGTCGTGTTTGGCCTGGCGTTCGGAGGGTCGGATGCTCGGATCGCTGAGAGCCTTCCTGGGAGTGTCGTTGTCTTCCTCCTGTTTGGATTTACAAACAAAAATGGCCGGGGGGGCGGAGGGGGAGTTGGTGGTGGGAATGCATTTTCCCCTTTCTAGGCCTTTTAGAAAACGGCACCCGTGTTTTAGGGGACAAAAGATGTTTTTAACTAAATTTGCAAAACTAGTTGCAGTCCTAAAATATCGTTGCTGCTGTAACCGTTTTATATTGCTGTGGACGGTCTGATACTACGGATCGCTGAGGGTCTCTCCGGGGAGTATCGTGTTCTCACACCTGTAAAATAAGCGGGGAATTGCTAACCCCCCCCCCTCCCCCTTTCAACCCTTTGTACATGCTAGAAAGCACACACTACACACCACACACCACACACCACCACCACCACCACCATCACCACCACCACCACCAACAACAACAACAACAACGAAAGGTCACTTTCAACTCAAGTTATTTTGTTGAAGAACAAACACACTCTTCACACCACCAAGACAACACCAAAAGGACCCTTTCAAACCATGACCTGTGCAATATTGCTGGAAACACACACACCATAGGACACCAACACACACCCATAAAGGGGAGGAAAACTCGGCCGTTCTTTTTTCGCTGCGGGTGGACGTACCTCTATACCCCCATTCCACCGCTACTGTTTGCTGGCCACACAGCACCATTTACTGTTTGCTGATAATATATTATAGCACCATCGCTGTGACTGAGTGGTCTAGTGGATAGTGCTAAATCACCATGGCTTTTCACGGGTCGGGTCGGGTCGGGTCGGGTCGGGTCGGGTCGGGTCGGGTCGGGTCGGGTCGGGTCGGGTCGGGTCGGGTCGGGTCGGGTCGGGTCGGATCGGGTCGGGTCGGGTCGGGTCGGGGTCGGGTCGGGTCGGGTTGGGTCGGGCCGGGTGGGGTCGGGTCGGGTCGGGTCGGGTCGGGTCGGGTCGGGTCGGGTCGGGTCGGGTCGGGTCGGGTCGGGTCGGGTCGGGTCGGGTCGGGTCGGGTCGGGTCGGGTCGGGTCGGGTCGGGTCGGGTCGGGTCGGGTCGGGTCGGGTCGGGTCGGGTCGGGTCGGGTCGGGTCGGGTCGGGTCGGGTCGGGTCGGGTCGGGTCGGGTCGGGTCGGGTCGGGTCGGGTCGGGTCGGGTCGGGTCGGGTCGGGTCGGGTCGGGTCGGGTCGAGTCAGGTCGGGTCGGGTCAGGTCGGGTCGGGTCGGGTTGGGTCAGTTCGATCCAACCCAACCCGTGAGATTTGAAAACTTCCTGACCCAACCCGACCGACCCGACCCGTGAGAATTCGAACACCTCTTGACCCGACCCGACTCGACCCGCGAGATTTTAAAAAGCTCCTGGCGGGTCGGATCATGACCCAAAAAACATGACAAACCCTCTACCATGCAATACAACCAACAACCCTACCTTTTTCTGAGATCTACGCAGCAGGACCAGCAGCTCCTCGCACAGCTCCACGCGTTCCTCCAGCTTGCCCGCCAAGAGGTCCGTGACCTGCTCCGCCTTGCTTCTTGGCTTGGCGTTGAGCGCGTCTTGCGCAGCCTTTTCTTCTTGCCGCCGTTTCTCTTCTTCTTCCTCCTTCGCCAGGCGATCAGCCTCCTGTTTCTCCGCAAACTTGATTACGCAGTGAACAACGATGGGATGCACGCCGATATTAGAACAGGACCACACCAGGGGCGAGGGGGCGGGGGGGGGGAGGGGGGGGGGATTCTCCTCTTCCTCCTTCACCAAACGATTAGCCTCCTTCTTCTCAACGAACTTGGTGCGGAACGGCAAAAAAAAACGCGGTGGGATATACACATTAGAGCAGGGTTACGACGGCAAGGGGTTGGAGGTTGGGCATGGAGGATGGGGGCAGGGGGTGGCGGGGGGGGGGGTGAGGGGACTGGGGGGGGGAGTGGGGGGCGGGGTCTCCTCCTCTCCCTCCTTTGCCGGCCACGGGGTCAGCCTCCCGTTTCTCCGCAAACTTGATTACGGAGTAGATGAAAGGCACGATGGGGTACGCTTAACAGGACAGGGTTTCGACGGAAGGGGGGTGGCAGGAGGAGCGGTGAGGGCAGGGAGGGGGGGGAGGAGGGACGGTGAAAGGCGGGGAGGGGGGATTGGCGGGGGGGGGGGGGGGGGGGGGGCTTTGTGAACCCTGCCCCGTGGCGCTGATGGGCTGCTAATGGCTTTTTGGTTGTTGACGCCGAGGTTGGGAGGCCCGAGGTGCAGCTTTCAGTAATGCTGGTGTCATAAGTTACCCTGCAGGTCGATACATAGCCCCACCACTCGCCTTAGTTTTCTGTTTGCTGAAGCTTGTAGCAGCAAGACACGGACGGACGCTAGATAGACTGGGGAGTTCTACGGGAATTGGGATGTCTAGCAGCGGGATATTGCGATGCCGGCATATTGCTGTGCCCCCGAGTTCCTTCCCACTGTGAGTTTCTTCCGGCATGTGGGACATGCCCATGGTCTGCTGTACGTCAACGCAATATACAGAGTACACCATGTGGGCATCTGCCGTTGATTGTGCTCCTCAGCGCTATCCACTGGTATCAATAAGCCCCTTCCACGCTTTTTTGGGGTCAACCGAACGCTTTTTATTGAAATACGCAGAGAGCGCCTAAGCGGGAGGGGGGGCATAATGCAGCGCGAATCGACGAGAGAAGAAAATACTGAACTCTTCTGGCGGTAAAAGGTCTGAGTTACGAACGACGAGGGAGGGAGCTGGGGAAACGTGTTCGAAGGCGTTAGATGGGAGACGGGGGATAAAATTAGTACAGCAGTAGTGGCGGAAAACACGCGGTATGTCGCACTCTCCTGAAGACCGACAACGCACCGCACACGTCATGAGGCAAAAAAAAACATCAAGGTGTGTATACCACGGAGGTAAAACTAATGTTGGATTTGTCGATTTGTCGATGAAAGGGTCTGGACGCCGCAAATGATCGAAACAAGTGCTGCTTCCACTCCACCCACCCACACCCGCACCCACACCCACGCCCACACCCACACCCACACCCACACCCACACCCACACCCACACCCACACCCACACCCACACCCACACCCACACCCACACCCACACCCACACCCACACCCACACGCTGCAATTGTTCCACCAAAAAAACTAGAAATCGTTTATTGTAGTCCTCTTCTTGCCTGCTGTGCTTTGCTCTTCTTCACCCCGCCCTTGGCCTTCTTTTTCGTTTTCCGCCCCGCAGCGGGCGGCGAAGTCGCTTCCACCCCTCCTACTACAGCTGCCGCCGCCCCGTCGCCACCGGTGCCCTGCGCGTTGTCGCCGGTTTGGTTCTTGGCCGCGGGGTCTTGCTGGTCTGGTGACCCATCTGTGAGCTTTCTTTGTGACGTGCCGTTGTCGTCGTCTCTTTTGTCTGGAGGGGTAGTGTCACCCGCAGCTTTGTTGAACTCTAGTTGCCTCAGCCTGCGCTCAAGGATCTCTTGATCGGCTGCCGCCTGGTGGGTGAGGATGATGCAGCGCGGTGGTGGTGGTGGTGGTGGAGGGAAATTATCACCCAAGGCTTCGCCCCTCTAGAACTGACTTTCTCCGTTTTCTTCGGTGGGGGTGGGGAGGAGGACAGTTTACAGTTTACTTGAGACTGATGTGGGATGACTAAAACCACGCGGGAGTGCTCGGACGGGGGTTGGATGACGAGGGAAAAGCATCTTGCGGCTTGCCGGAAACTACTTTGGGACCTCATGTTCCAGCAAACGGAACAAAACCAAACGACAAGCGACGAGTGCGATATTATTGTCATCAAGCGCGTGTAGAAATAGTGCACAGCAGTATGCACGAGTACCACCGCCGAGTGTCACCGTGCTGCGCGAAATCATTGCCAGCAAACACATCTCCTTAAAGGTTACGGTCCAGACACTCTTCACTACGCTAGCAGAGCAGTTCGGAGTCGTTCTACGGTAGCCTCCCCAACTTTTTTTTAGCGAAATCGCCGGTTTCAAAACCAGCTCCCCGGTCGTACCTCCTGAAATACGGTGTGTCCCTCGACACCCCAACGTCATCGATCGATAGGCCTTTTGCACAACCAGAAAATATATGGGTACTTTGTTTTCAATTTCATTTGTACCCTTCCTTGTGTCGAGCGGCCATGATGATGAAACGTTCATTAAGAAAATCGATGGTTTCGGCGGGGGGCTATCGTAGAATCAGTCGTCGGGGGCTGCGTCTTTTGCTTGTGGCTGATGCTGTTACCGTCGAGTTTAAGTTTCGGCATAAATGTGTTCCCTCTGCCGCCCGCAAGAGCTTAGTTTAATACATCATCGAGCCATCTTCACAAAAAGACATACAGCTATTGCACTAGGTGCGTATGAACATGATGCGCCGCAAGCACACCAAAACGAAGGCCGGTGCGTTTTTTTTGCAGTGTAAGTACTAGGTGTGTACGAGTACAAACATTGTGATACACCGCAAACACACCAAAACGAAGGTCGGTGTGTGTATTTTTCAGTCGCAGCAACAAAGTGACATCTCATTCGGTTTCATATTATTAGAAGGCCAAGAGCTTCTACGTCAACTCTGCCCCGACCTTGTGGTCGCCTGCGTTCTCACACGCCACTCCTGAGTCGTTCTACGGTAGCCCCCCCCCCCCCCCGACTTTTCTCCAACAAAATCGTCGGTTTCGACACCAGCCCACGGCCGTGTCTCCTGGAATACGGTTTGTCCCTCGACACCCCGACGTCATCAGTCGATAGTCCTTCGCGAACAAAAAAATATGTAAACATGTCCTTTTCATAGCACCATCCCTTGTATCGGTCAGGAACGAAACGTTTGTTGAAGAAAATCACTGGTTTTCGGGGGGGGTTATCGTAGAATCAGTCTCACTATGTGGTTGACAGCGTGATACCACCACTACTGCTGCTGCTGCTGCTGCTGCTGCTCGGCCGTGCCGCGTTTGGAGGTATTTTACTGTACTTTTGTTATCAAAAAAGAAAATTGGAATCCCATGTCCTAGGTACGTGTGGTATGACTGATGATGAGGTTGTAAAACTTTTTTAAATGCACCCGTCAGCTATGAATTCGATCGAATTCAACGGTCGACACTTCATCTGTTGCAGAAGCTGCGTGGCGCTCCGGTGGCGCGTTATTTCAGATATGTATTGCTCTTTTGAACACATGTTATGGCTCCCCTCTCGATGTTGCCAGGGTAAAATGAACAGGATCATTTTACCAAGCAAGGGCAATTTCGGCCGACAGTCATTCTGCTCACTGACACAATATATATATATATCGTGACTCCCCTCGGTGTTGCCTGGGTGAACGAACAAGATCATTTTACGAATCAAGGATGATTTCGGCCCACAGCCATTGTTCTCACTAGGACTACAACTACCCGCATGGAGAGGGACAATCTATGCGTCGTACAAGCACAAAAAACGGGATGGCAACTATGTTTAGGCTTTTACTTCAGCTGAAGAGCCCCGAGTCGGTCACAAGATACTTTTTGGTCGAGAAGCACGCCCCTACCGCTATCGTCTGCAGAAAGTTTCCGGGTTCCCATCACGAGAAGGAGCTCAATCATCTCCACCGAAAACATTACTTCGAAAGACATTCGTTCGTGCAACCGGAACCGACGTTTTTGATGTGCGCGAAGTCCTAAACCAACCATTGTACTCGCGCAACTATCCTGCCAACCGATGTTTTCCGCACGTGAAGAACTCGACCGGCCAGAAACGTTTGGCTCAAAACGTTCAACCCCAACCGCCCGTGGAAATGATTTTTCGAAAAACGGTCCTCACACGATATACTCGACCGTCTACGCCGCAAAAAAGAGATATATCTGCCAAAGCTCTTGTTTGTGCAGACAGTACTGCTCGGCAGCTCTTGGCGTATTTTGTTTCCATCCTCTTGTTTTCTTCTCCCTCCTTTTTTTTTGTTATGAGTGATCGGTGTTGAAGCTGGTGGTTGCAACGTTGCCTTTTGTCGGATGCCCGAAACCATTATTGGTAAAAAATCTCGTTCCGACAAAATCGTCCCCAAAACATTTGATCGTGCTCCCACAACAAAACGGAGATCTGTCGATGGCTCCTGTACATACCTTAGCGTCTCTGGCCGCCAGTTCGGTGGCGATATCATCTTCCGCTGAGGCGGCCGCTCTCCCGTGCAACGCACACCAGGCTATCGCCCCCCTTTCCTCCTCTTGATCTTCCGCAGCGGTAGTTGCTGCAGCGCCCGTCTCCTTCGCCACCACAATCTTGACCGCATGTTTTGCCGTGCCGTCGGGGTACCTGCATTCGCAGGGTAATGCATAAGCAGCTGTCGGGAGGGGCAGACAGGGGTATAGCCCATCCTCCGCGCCTTGTATTAGCAAGACGCGTTACTCTTGGGGGCAATGACTTGCAAAACGCCTACGAGGACGCACCGTGAGTATGTCATACCCATACCCATACCCATACCCATACCCCCCCCCCCTTCTCATATCCCCCTTGTAGAATAGTAGGCCTCGGTTGGCACCCACGCTGTAGAGCATTATATGTATATTGGGGGTAGCGTTGGTTGGCAACGACGCTGTAAAACATGCCAATGACTGCGTGAGCTAGACAACCAGGGTACCGTCTTTTGTTTTTGTTTTTGGCGGTCATCAGGATGGGTATCGAGAAGATCAGTTGTGCGGGGTGGAGAACTGTAATTCCGCACAAGGGGAATGATCGCATCACGTAGTGTGAATATGGTAAGGCACGAGGCAGTTGCATAGTAATACCCATTGCTCTCTGGAGTGGCCACACCAGAAACAAAATAACTCACTGGCGCTGTTATCTATAAGCAAGAAACTAGGCACAAGGTACCGAAGTCCGTCTTATGAGCGGTTCTTGGAAGGATGCAGTTCACCCTTCATGCGACTCGCCGAACACCTCACGGCGCTTCGCGCTTGGTGCAAGCAATGTCTGCCTGGTTGGTGAAAACCCGACGTGCTCCGTCCCGGCGTAGTAGGGATGCGAGGGTCTATGGTCATACGACTACGGCCATGCACAAACTGAATACACCTCTTCCCGTCCGGCACTTCGCGCTTGGTGCACGCAATGTCTGATATCTGCCTGGAAGGTGAAAACGCGACGCGCTCCGTCCTGGCATCGCTGGGATGAACACGAGGGTCAATAGTCTAAAGATTACGGTCATGCATGAAATGAGTACACCCCATCCCCTCACCCCCGACCCAATCTGCGATATTTAAACCCTTTTTTTTAGCTGAGCTTCGCCGCTTACCAACATCAAAAGTTTACGAAATAGGGTACGGTACGAAAAATAGCCGCACGCGTCGATATTAACGCCTGGCGCTCGGGATCAGACGGCGGTAGCACGTCAAGTCCACCCCGCAGACTCGGACCAGAAAAATCGACTCTCATGATGCAACGTCTTTTTTCTTGTGTTTTTCCACCCGACAAATAGTGTGCAGCGTGAGCTTTCAATATCGATCGTCGCTCATCCATACCAGGTATGCATTTCCAGACAATGCTGAAGAAGAAAACATCGTCCAGACTCCTCCTGATAATGTTAACAGTACTCAGTTTGGATTCCTGACAAAAAAAAAAAAAACATTCATAATGAACTGAATAGTACCGCGTGTATCTTTCGAGTGGTCAAACTTCTTGGAATTAGTGTGGGATATGTTTCTGTTTCCGACGCGTGCTATCAAATACTACGAGGTATATGGACAGGTATGTATAATGAATAGCATATTGTTTTTGTAACAATATTTTCCGCATGGACAGGCGGGGCTCCATATTAACCCTGCAATCGTGGGAATACATTATTTTTTTATTTTCCGAATGACGAGATGCTCCATATATCCACTTGTGGTTTGTTCGTGTTTCTTCCCTGGGGTATTCCTCAGCTCCAGAGTGACTGGAGACTGTCCTGTAACAATGGACTTGATTGTGCGAGGTAATGTGAGAACAACAACAACAACAACAACCAACAACCAACAACAACCAACAACAACCAACAACAACAACAACAACAATAACCAACAACAACAACCAACAACAACAACACATAAACCAAAATCATCGAAATGTCATCTATTCTTGATTTTGAGCGATAGAAATACAATTTTTGCACACCTTATCACTTAGGCCATGGGTTTGTTTGCTCATCGGGTAGCATTTTCTATTTCACTCAAAAATATTGAGAGCGCTTCTCGAGTGTAAGTGATGAACCAGCCTCTGGAAAAAAAAACGATGAACTGAACCTCTACCGCAGCATGTGTCCGCGAGACTTTTGTTTTGCAGCTACCATACATAAGGGTCACTTACAACAGTCGTTTTCGACCCCGAAAAAAAATTAAGAGTTGACTTGTTTTTTTCACGTGCACTGCTCCTATTCTCGAACTCGATTCCTCTGTCAACAATACGAAGTTTGCCCTCCCGAGAAAAACATAAACACGCCGTTTGAACTTTTGATACATTTTTTTCAAGTCTTTGTGAAACTCACGACTGAGGAAGATAAAACCATTTTTAACACTACCACTCCCTCCTGACGTGGAAAAAAAAACGCTTGGAACTTACACTATCTATTAGAAAAAAAATTAACTTGGAAAAGGATAAAATTCGTTTGAACTCCTTTCTGAAAAAGTTAAACTATTTATATTGGACTTTTGAGGAAGAGCCGGGCTTTCCACGGGTCAGGACCCCCGGCCCTCGGGTCAGATTTTATGAAATTTAAAACGAAATCGTGGGTCGAGTTGGGTCGGATCAGGAGGTGTTCGAAGTCTCACGGGACGGGTCGGGCCGGTTCAGGAGTTTTTCATATATCACGGATCGGGTGGGATCACCCTGATCCGGTCCGACCCGCGAGAAAATATCCGGCTCGTGAAAAGAAGCCCTGAAAAAAGTTTTAAAACGGTCGTTTTTCCTCTTTGCAACAGAGTTGGGGTCTCGGCAACTCCTTCTTCTTGTGCATGTCACAAACCTGTCCTGGAACGCTCCCGCTCTCGTTTTCGCCACCTCCGCCTCCGCCGCTACCATCTCTTCGAGGTGGAACGACGCCCAAGCTTCGGCGTATGGCCCCTGGAACGCGTCTTGCCTCTCTCGGATCGCGATCACTTCGCTAGCTGCCTGGGGGCGAGAAATGAGGAATGAGCCGTAGAGATAGATAGCTGGTGAGGTTAAATCTGTTTTCAAGGGTCTATTCGGTGTCGCGACGGTTGAAACGACTGGTGATATTGGATCTGTTTTTCAAAGATCTGCTCGGTCCCGTCATGATTGACACATCTGGTGAAATTGAATCTTCTTTCAAGAATGTTTGATGTTGTGATGGGTTTAGATGGCTGGTTAAAAATGGATCTATGTGTCGTTAAGGATCCACACGGCTTTGTGACGGTTGCAGAATCTCTATACCGTAAAGATACGCCGAACGCGCCTTTGTCTTTCTCGGATCGCGATCACTCCGCCAACCGTCTGGAGTGAGGACCGGCCAATCGCAGATATAGTCAGCTGGTGAAATTAAATCCGTGCTGAAATTGGAGCTGTTTCAAGGATCTACTTGGCATTGCGACGGGTTGGTGCTATTGGAACGATCTCTATCCAACAGATAGCTGAACGGGCGCCTTGCTTTGATTGGATCGTGATCACCTTCAATAGCCAGCCGTCTTGGGGGCGAGCAACTGTTGTAAGGCTTAGCTTGGGTAAGCTATTGGTTAACGTTTTGCAAGTGGTCAAACGGACTAATACCCCAGTAACAACCTTAACACAACGAAGAACGAGTCGCAGAGATAGGGGGAAAAAAACTGATGAAATTGAATCTGTTTCTAAGTTTGATTTTTCAGGGGCCCACTCGTCGTTGTAAACGGTTGCCGTTCTTATGATTCACATGCTTTCACTACGTGGATGCGGGGGGGGGGGGGGCGTACTCTTTTGTTGCTTGCCTGAAGTCATTTGACCGTTGACCACGCATCTCTTTCGAGACGGAGCACCGTTCCTACTCCTGATAGAGACACCTCCAACATTTGGGCGCTCATTACGCTTCTTCCATATACTACATGGAAACTGTTTGCTTATCCTATCCCCGTCCTGTTTCGCTGTCTGCGGCCACCCTCTATCTCCTAGGATAGCGATCGTTTTCTCGCTACTCTTTAGTCTACTAAACTCTTCCGTGTCGCATACGTCTTCTATTGCGCCAAGGGAGGGGGGGGGTACATGACGATGATTAATATGTTTTCATATATAGATTGGACAGATCATATAGACGATATAGACGATATATATCATATAGATCCTGCATCTGCCGTTATGAGATGATGTGCAAGATCTGCACACAGATCGTACAGATCCCACCGTGGTGACGCAGTTTTTAGATCGTGCAGATGGTACGGTTCCGATCTAGATAATCTACTACAGTAGACCCTGCATCAGCCGTTGTGATATGTTGTGAAGGGTTTGCACATAGATAGTGCAGATCCAACCGTGGAAGGATTTTTTAGATCGTGCAGATCGTACGGATCGTACCGGTTAACATGAAGTAATACCACACAGATCTTCTCTGAAAGATCAAGGTCTTACATCAAGTTGCGATCAATGATCTGTCTGTCCGACGTGTGCCTGTACTCATCACCAGGGCGCGAAGGGAACAACCATTGTCGTAGCGACAATTTCTTTTCCGCACATGTATGCATACTGTGTGTGCCCTTCTGTTTGCACGACTCGTCGAGAACGCTGAGAAAAACACCAACTATCGCGGGAGGTGGGGCGCATGTCAACCGCCTTGTTGTGCAGCATTGTGGAAACCCGCATCGTTAACCAACCGCCTGGAAAAGTTGCGGTGAAATGTCGATCCACGTCGAAGAGCAGTGGGAATGCGGAACCCTTCTGCGACATAAAAATGTTTTCACATGTAAACCAGGAGGGAAAAGGGACTACGCCTGTTACCACGACTTTTCCAGAAACGGTGGTGAGGGTAAAGTCTCCCACAGGTTGAGCTGGAGAGAGGACTGATGCTAAGTTTGTTTTGTTCGATACGAGCAGATGATGCGAGGATTTTCGAAATACAGTTGTCTCACCTCCTGCTCTGAGCTCCACATGACAGAAAACTCTCCGGCCAATCGCTCCAAGTGCTCGGCGCGGTACTCACGTAATGCCTCTTTATTGTGCTGGAATGTCGATGCAGAACATTGGGCAGTGTGACAGGCAGCAGGAGGCGAAATGCATATATTCATGCATCCATTCATTCATTGATTTATTAATTTATTCATGCATCCAATCATGCATTCGTTCTTTCAATAATGCACCCACTTACTAACTCACTCACTCAACTCTTTCACTCACTCACTCACTCAATCACTCAATCACTTACTCACTCACTCACTCAATCACCTAGTCACTCAATCACCCACTCACTCACTTACTAACTAACTAACTCACTCACACATTCATTCATTCATCCACCCATCCATCCACCTATTCATTAACTCAGTCATTACTTAATTTTCATTTATTCGTCCATTCATTCGCCCATTCATCCGTCATCCATCCATCCTTCCATATTCGTCCATTCATCCGCCCATTCATTCGTCCACCCATCCATCCATCCATCAATTCATCCATCCATCCATCCACCCATTTATCCGTCAATTCATCCATCCGCCCATCCATCCATCCATCAATCCATCCATCCATCCGTCAAT